>MAPW01000104.1:0-120439 GCA_001689995.1 Tilletia indica
GCGGAAGTACCGAATGGACTCATTGGTACAGTTGAAAAGGGCAGCGTACGAGGGATGACGCCCACACTGGCACCGTATCCCTGTTTTTTCCGCGTCGGGGAGAAGAGAGATCAGCCATTTTGTGGTCCATTCCAAAACTACGGACACTGCGGAAACTTACCAGAGACCGACAAACGCGACAGACCTACACATGATAGGGAAAGCACTCGATGGTCAGGAGAAAGACGTAAACGCCCTGCAAGCAGAGACGGGAGAACTCACATCGATACAGAAAGTGCGCTTGAAATCGGCGCTCATCTTCCATCCGAGAGGTGTATCATCCTTGAACTGCTTGTACGCAAAGACAACCTGTTCCTCGTTCCATGCCGGCAGAAGCCCGACCTTGTGAAGCATTCCAGCAAGACTGCGGGCTGTGTAAGCTCCTCTGCTGAAGCCGAATAGGCAGATGTTGTCGCCCTCGCGGTAGTTCTGCATCAGGAACGCGTAAGCGTCGCGGACGTGGACGCCAAAGGCCTGATCCGATGGCCATGTCTAGAGCGGCACCGAAACCAGTCTTTGCCTTGCCCCGGCGTTGGAAGTGTACGTTCCAATACCGGTCTGTTAGAGAAAGCCGCAGTCAGGACATACAGCGCCGATGTCTCATCGCCTTTCCAGATCCCACTCACCTGATAGTAGCAGATCTGGCTGGGATCATCCTTCTTGAGCGCTCCAAAGACGCTGATGACATTGGACACGTCCGAATCGAAGAGATCACCAGTGCCGTCCAGACAGACGACGAGCGTTCGCGTACGTGGCTTCTCCGAGTCTCGCTGGGAGGGAATGACGGTCGGGAAGACGTATTGTCCAGGAGCTGGGTTGGCGTATGTCGATGTAGGAGCCGACGTCGGGCCCGCAGCTTGGCCGTTCATGGTTTACAGGCAGCGTCTGAAGGTCTACGCAGGAATCTACGGCGAAGCAATTTTGGTCAACAGAGGGAAGCCAGGCGTTACGCTGCGAGACTTGGAAGAAGAAGAGGAAGAGAGTTGATACTTAAAGGGGAGAAAGGTCAGCCTCAGAGGGAACGTGGTGGTCACTGCGGAGGAAGGTTCTATCTCGACGGATTCCCAGAACTTGGGGTGAACGCGTGAGCTTGGAAACAGGAAGCGAGGAAACCCAGAAAGGCTAACATCGACGCACGGGTCTCACATCTCACGGTCAGTGGGCAGCAGCCTGATGAAAGTGGCCACAAGCAGTCACAACAGTATTGTCAAACTTTGGGTATCACAGAAGTGAAGTAGTACACAGTAGTGTGGGAAGTAGAACTCACCAAACGCAAGGACAAGAAGAGCAGCCACAATGAAAAAAGGCAGCAGGCGAGTCTCAAATCGCAAAAGACATCGATACACTTGCTGGTTCGATCCACGAAAGACGCCTGTCTGCTGGTCATATAATGTTGGAGGTAAGCTTCGACAACTTTATTTTGGGGTGGGGAATTCGTCAACCAGGGCACGTACGCGAGAATTGGAATATCCAAGGCGGTCGCAGCAGCGTAGCAGCGGGATCGGCGACAAGATCTCTTCCGAGAGTTAGTAAAGTGAATAAAGTGGTAAGCGCTAAAGCCTGTCCAAGCTTTCGAGTGTGGCTTACTTGTTGGTGATCGCTAATCATATATCATACCGGATGTGCCCGCCGCCGAAGCTCCCAAGCCCCAAGTCGAAGCTCGGGGTACATAGAAGCTCCTCGCTCCTCTGACACTGCCTGCAAAGCCATAAGCGAGTAGGCTGCAGAGAGAAGCGACGATGGTGCGGTGCTCACAAAAGAATGTTCCCCCGAGTACGGCCGGCATCACTAGATACATAGATGGACTAGCATAAGGTGCTGGTCCGCGTCGAGGAATTGTTTGTTCAGAAGTGGTAAGATGTGCGCATGAGGCGGAGATGCATGAGGATGAGATGCTTGAGTGACGCTGACCTGCCTTATTGTCCTTTGCAGCTGCCTCAAGCCTCAATAAGCCTCAAGCACGTCAAGCGTCAAGTGTCGTGTCTGTCTGCCTGTTGTTTGAGAGTGCCGCGTGTCTGGCTGTGTGTGGTGGCGGTGGTGGACCAAAATTCGGACTGAAGGTGGTGGTCAATAAGGTTCCGCGCTAGAAGCTCGGTACTCGGTTTCTTATTAAAGTTTATTTGTTATCTAGTGTGTCAATCTGTTTCAGTACGCACAAATCGAAGAAGGCGTACCCATGAACGCATGAACCTTAATCCAGAGTGATCTTCGTATTGCGCCTCCCTTCACCACCGTCCACCGACCGGCGACCATCTTTCCTTCCAACTCACGACTCACCACTTCCTCCTCGGGCCTCCCATGATTCCAAGAGAAGCCTTTGGCGACTTCTCACTTCTCACCATACACCATCTTTACCGACCCCCGAATACACACGTGCGCTGATCAACGCGGCCCATAATAATAATGTTGTATGTACCGCGGTGTTGATCCTTAGCGCTTAGCTCTGTAAGCGATTTCCCAAGAATCTGGCACGCCCGGCGTCTGCTGTCAGCGATGCGCTGTACCAAAGCAGCTCGGCCCAAGTCCCAACACAATTACACAGTATACGCTTACATACATATCAGCGATAAGCGATCAGCGATCAGAATCAGACTCAACGAAGAACAAAAGCTTGTGAGATTATTGTTCGAGGGCCTTCGAAGTTCGAACTCCCAGAATACGTAGTACTATGTATGTAGGGCCAATTTTCCTTTTGTTTGACCGATGGGTACTCACGAGAACTCTCGGAGAGGAGAAAGGTCGTGCCCTGTCGTAGTCTGTGCGACCTTCTTGCACATTATTATTGAATACTGAAAACTGTCTGGGTGATTATTGAGGATTACATTCCTGGCAATCCGTACCCAGCTTCCGCGTTCCGAACTCGTCGAAGGGCTGCTTGCAGGCTCCCCCTGCCTACTGCAGCTGCCAACTTTATGTGAGGGGCAAGGAAGGTAAATGTATGCACACACAACGCAGCACATGCCCTGCTCCGAGTACGAGAGTCGTGGCAGACCCACATACAATCCACACATCCTTCTGCACCTTCGAACATCGGAAAAAGGTGACATTGCGGCAAGACAGAAAACGAACCAACGGCATCCTATGAACTACCGACCTACTGCCTACATACTGCAGAGTGCAGGCTGCAAAAGCTCGGACTGTATGTGGTCTGTGGGCCACAAGCTAGCATTTAGCATTTGCTAAGCCGCATTACATATGGTGATTCCCGCCCAGCCTCATGCTGATGCTGCACACTGCTCGCTTCCAAAACGAGCCGCAGTCCTGAAAAGGGTCCTCCTCCGCTACACCACCACCACCACCACCACATACGAGTATGTACACAGCAGCAGCGTCCAGCCAACGACATTCTGCGCAAGCGTAAGCGTGCCACCCTACTTTCTACAACAATCTCCAAAGGAAACCACTTACAAAAGTATTCTTCAGCCAGGCATCATCCCCCAACCGCACCACATAGCCAAAGCGACATACTTGCCGCATGCCACATGCCTCACCTCCTCGTCCTCTAAACGCTCCAATAGTGCCTGCTGTTCGGACAACACAGAGCGCCCCGGCGATCGTGCATTATTTCTCAGAGCCTGCTTGGTATTTACTCGCCAAAAAAAAGCACATGCATGCTGCACGCGAAGAATGCGGCGCTAGCGAGCGAGCCACTACAGCGCTAGACTAAGGCAGGAACAAGCAAAATCAAAGTGGTGCGCCCGCCTGTCTGCCGCCGATCAATCATCTCGGTGTTGTTGGCCGTTCCCATTCATTGTTCCGCCCCGAACTTCGTTCGATTGGGGCGACTGTGACTTAAAAACCTTGGTACATTGGCCCAATCCTTCGAGTTGATGGACCTTCTCATTCTTCTGCCCATTTCTTCAGAAGCTGCGTCTCCTCTCTGCCTTCCACCCTTTGAGACGACCTTCCAAGCGCGTCACGTCTCTCATCTGAGTGCTTCCGATTTGCCTTTCCTCTACATTCAGGTGTTGTTCCTCCCTATTCCCCTTTCCCTCCCTCGCAGCACCTATAGACACTTCCAAAATGCCAGGTGCAATGTCAAAGGTGAGAGTGACTTGATGAGCCGAGTGTGCGAGGGGACCTCAATGTTGCTGACTTGAAGCCCCTTCGTTTGTTCCTGTTTCGCCTCGCTGTTCGTCTCGTTGGGCGTTTGATCTTCCCAGCTGATCGGTACCATCAAGCGCAAGCCCACCAGGGCTCTCGATGGCTTGACCGACGAGCAGGCCGCCGCCCCTAACAAGGACGTCAAGCGCACATCGGTCATGCACGATCTCAGCCACCTCCGCGGTACAGATGCGATCCACATGGCCGAGGCTCTTAAGGACCTCGCCGCCGGCGAAGCCATGGACGACCGCAAGCTCTATCTGGAGAATGGCGTGTCAATGTTGCAGAACCTGCCACCTAACTCGGGCCTCAGTCAAAAGCTGTCGGACGGCTTCATGACCATGCTCTGGCGCGATCTTCCTCACCCGCCTACCATGTACGTCGGTCCTCAGAACCGATACCGCTCGGCCGATGGATCAGGAAACAACCCGCACATGCCTGATCTTGGAAAGGCTGGCTCGCCGTACTCGCGAAGTGTCCCGCCCATGCAGCCTAAAGCCGCGGCCATGCCTGACCCGGAGCTTGTGTTTGATCAGCTCCTCCGTCGCGAGGGGTTCAAGCCCCACCCATCGGGGCTTAACCGACTCTTCTTCAGCTTTGCAGTAAGTTTATGCTTCTCGTTCATGTTTTCCATACGTACCGTGAAGATTCTCAATCACCTTTTGCTTTGCCAGACTGTCGTCATTCACGAGTGCTTCCAGACGAGCCGCAAGAACCCATGGATTAACGAGACCTCGTCCTACGTTGACCTCTCTACCCTGTACGGTAACAATGCTCAAGAGCAGGCTACCGTCCGTACCTTCGAGAACGGTCATATCTGGCCGGACGTTATCGCTAGCAACCGTATCATGATGGTGAGTCAAACTTCATCAGACTGGCTAGGTCATTGAGTCGAAGTTGACACGTTATTTGATATCTGCCAGATGCCTCCCGGTGTGGTCGCTATCCTACTCCTTTTCTCGCGTCACCACAACCACATCGCCGAGCGTCTTCTCGAGAGTGAGTTTGAAGCGATCTGGAGACACATCCGGCAGTTACGATACTGATATCTCCATTCGCTCTGTCTCGCCCAGTCAACGAATGCGAGAAATACGTTCATGACACTTCAAAGTTGACCGATGCTCAGAAGAAGTGGCAGGATGAGGACATCTTCCAGCTGAGTCGTAACATCAACGTAAGCTGCTAGACCCTTCGGTAGTGGGCAGGGCCAAGTTTCTCACGCGTTTCCTTTCGCTCTTTACTTCGTCAGGTCGCTTTCTTCGCTAGCATTGTGCTCAGGGACTACGTGTCCGCCATCTTGAACACAGTCCGAGCTGACAGCACTTGGAACCTGGTAAGTCACCCCTAGGAAGCAAAAGCTGCTTGATCTTCCTGATCTCATCACCTTCCCATCTTTCAGGACCTTGGCAAGGAGATCAAGGAAGGCCATGGCGCACGTGTCGAGCGCGTGGTGGAAACGCTGTCTCTTGCGAGTTCGCAGTGTTGTACCACTGGCACGCTGCCCTCTCCGCTGCGGATGACAAGTGGATGGAGGACATGTTCAAAGCGAAGTACCCCGAAAAGTCGGTCGACGACATCGGTCTTCCGGAGTTTGTCGCAGTCGCACATGAGCATGCTGCCCAACTCGCTGCCACTGAGCCTAAGCAGTGGGCCTTCGGCGGACTCAAGCGTGGCCCTGACGGTCGCTTCGATGATGTCGAGCTTGCGGAGCTCATTAAAGACGCGTGAGTTCTGCTTCTCTCGAATCGTACTCTGTTCCACAGGTTTGCTGACGTATAGTCATGTGGCTTTCCCAGCATCGAGGAGCCTGCTCACGCATTTGGCGCTCGCGGTACCCCGGCGTCTCTCAAGGTCGTCGACATCCTTGGCCAGCTGCAGGCACGTAACGTCTTCCAGGTGTGCTCTATGAACGAGTTCCGAAAGTACCTCAACCTCAAGCCCTTCGATTCTTTCCTCGAATGGAACAGCGACCCGCTGATTGCCAAGGCTGCCGAACAGCTGTACGTTCACATCGACAACCTCGAGCTTTACCCTGGTCTGCTCGCAGAGGAGACCAAGCCAGCTATGCCCGGCAGTGGTGTCTGCCCCGGCCACACCATCGGACGCGGTATCCTCGACGACGCCGTCTCCCTCGTCCGATCGGACCGCTTCCTGACGCACGATCTCAACATCTCCACGCTGACTTCGTGGGGTATGAGTCAGCTTCAGCCTCAGGGAGGCGCGTACGGAGGGATGCTCCCCGTCATCCTCTTCCGTGCCCTTCCAGGAGCCTGGTTCTTCAACTCGACGTACTGCCTCTTGCCATTCTACACTCCTCCTGCCGTCCGCAAGATCCTGCACGCGAACAAGAAGGAGAAGCTTTACAACACTGACCGACCGGCGAGTGACATGGCTCTGCGCGGCATTCACAGCTTCGACGCGTGCAAGCAGATCTTCTTGGACCGAGACACGTACCGCGTGCTATACGCCACAACATCCTCGAAGTGTGAGTTTGCTACCCCTCGAACTGCTACTGTCTCTGTTTCTTGATTCTGACCATATGAAGGCTTGCGCTTTTGCTCTCTCCAGTACGAACGGCTCTGGATTCATGATCATCTACGACGATGCTACACGCCACGACCCTCTTTCCAAGGTCATCTTCGAGCCCTTCTTCGGCGGCAACTTCGAGGAGGAGGTCAAGCAGTACTTCGTCTCGCACACCCGGGCGCAGATCGCGAAGTGCACTATGGCATTTAGCAAGGGCACGCGACGACAGATCGATGTTGTCAGAGACATCGTCAATATTGTGCCCATTACCTGGCTGGCGCAAAAGTATGGTATTCCTTTGAAAACTCAGGAGACGCCTCATGGCCTGCTCTCTCCTGCCGAGCTCCTTATGGTCCTGCTTGCTCTCTTCATTTACACGTGAGTAGAGCGGAGGAGAGCGTTTTTATGACTTCCTGGTATGCTGGATGCTGATCTCGAAACTTTCGAAACGCAGTTCCTTCCCAGTTATGGAGCACGCCAACTGGAAGCTTCGCGAGGCTGCCACTGAGCACGCACCTACGATCCGGAGTCTGCTCGAGGCGCGTCTCAAAGTGCAGGGTGGTATCTCCGAGAAGCTCACCGACTGGTTGGCGAAGGGCACCGCGTACGAGGTCAGCGCTGATGCAGACAGGCTGTACAATGGCTTGCTGGAAAGCAAGCGTCCCATTCCGGAGCTTGTTGCTGCCATGGTTGGAACCATGATTCCTATCGCAGGTGAGTTCCAAGGCGACCTTTCTTGGGCGTTCTGCGTGATCAAGCTCCTGACAAATAGTGTTTGTTCCTTCTCAATCACCCCTACAGGAAATCTCACTCAGCAGACAGCTCTGCTGGTCGACCTCTTTTTGCAGCCCAAGTATGAGGAGTACAAGAAGCGTATCATCGAGCTCGCGAATCGCGATGACGAAGAGGCCTTCAAAGAACTCGAAGGCTTCGTTTACGAGGGTATGCGTATTCAGCCCGTCGTTCTGGGTCTGCCGCGTCAGGCTGCGAAGGACGTGGTCATCAAGGATGGTGACCGCGAAGTATCTGTCAAGGCGGGCAACCGCCTGATTGTCGGCACCTCAAAGGCGCACTTGGACCCCAAGGCCTTCCCTGATCCGGAGAAGTTGAACCCCCACCGACCCCGAAAGGACTACATCCTGCTCGGTGCGGGCATGCACTTCTGCTGGGGTGCACGTCTCGTCGGCCCGGCCATTGCGGGCATGCTGAAGGAGATCTTCAAGCTTCCCAACATCCGTCGTGCGCCTGGACGACCTGGCTCATTTGTCCGGGTCACGGAGGACGTCGCGGAGGGCGTCAGTACCAGTCTGTACTTGGACACGTTCTCGAGAGAATCGGTAAGTCTCCAGAATCAGCTTTCCCACGTTCGTTCGAGCTTGAAAGTTGTATACTAACCGCCTGCTTTCACTTTTACTTACAGCCCCTCCCGACCTCGTTCCGTTTGGAGTTCGATTCAAACGCTCCCGCCAGCGAAGTCGCCCACCCTCCCTCTGGCGTGACGCCGGCTCCTGCTGGAGCCCCGACGGTTCCCACCAGCCTGAATGGCATCTACGCGAATGGCAAGTGAAGAATCACCGTTAGGCTCGTTTGGCCTTCCCGGCTTCACGGGATTTTCTGCCCTCCGCGTTCTGATCATTTAACCGGGCAGCGGTGAAGTCTTTGCGATACGGATCATCACCACCGACAACAGCGCTCTACCCTTCGACCATGGCGCCTTCCACTTCCAGCGGTAGACACCTCTATACCACAACATTCCTTAGCGCCTGTTTCTTTCTATCCACTATTCGACTTATACATACATTTCTTCGTCAACCGCCGCTCACTCCTCGGACTTCTCTTTACCAAATACCTTGTCTGACTCTATGTCCTTCCTTATCCCCAACGTTGTCTCAATATTACAAAGTGCTTATGTCTTCACCATTGATTAGCCGCTTGTGCGTGGACGTGTCGTCGCTAGTCGGCATCGTGACCGGGATGCAAGCACCGCCCGCTGAGAGGTATGATGCTCTCGTCACAGAGGTTGACGGAGGCTCGCAAGACAAGTCTACTCCCTGATCTGGCCATGGCCGCCTGAGGAGCGCAGATGCTTATGCGCTCATGTCTTCTCTGCGTTGTCGTAGCTCGTCGGCGTCACCGTCGGGAGGCGAGCACCGCCCGTCGAGATGTTTGATGCTCCTGTCACAGAGGTTGACGGAGGCTCTCCAAAGAAAGTATGCTAATCTGGCCAGGACCGCCTCAAGAGCGTAGACGATACTGCTGGTTGCGCTGGTGTTGAGGTTGGGGAGGGGGGAGGGAAGCTACATCTGTAAGAGGTGTTGACTGAGCGCCTCAACTAATAAACTCGCCTTTATCCGGTGTGTTTGTTAATTTGTTTTTCCCTACTGCTCTCACGGTTCCGAGTGGTAGGATTGGGATAGGAATTTGCCCACTCTCCTCCCACTCTCCCCTCCCCCTTCTTCCCCACGCCTCAACTCACCCTCAAGGCCTCAAGCCTCAAGAGCGCCAGAGCTCAGAAAGTTCCCGGTGTGTATGCATAGTTGTGGTAGTGCGTGTGGGGGACTGGACTGGGGAACCCGCGGGGGGGGGGGGGGGGCGTGGAAGGGTCCGGCCGGGGGTCGTTCGACAGGCAGGTCGAGAACACACAACTACAGTCTACAGGGCTGTAGGAACCAGGATGCTACGATGTGATGCGACGCTGCGTTTGCTTTAAAAGCAGCCGACAGCGCTTCACCATTTGCACGGCGTCCACCTATCCACATCCCCCCCTCTCCTTCTTCAGTCAAGAAACACCGTTCTCGTCTTCGATCGCGTTGCTGTCGTCAAAAGCTTCTTCGTACACATCATTATGACGGCTGGCACTTCTTCTGCTACCTGGCTCGAGCTCGACCTTGTCACCCTCGCCAAGGTTACGGTCCTCCTTGGTTTCGCCGGTGTCCTGCTCGCACCACTTGTTCGATTCTTTCTGCGGCCTTACTCCAAGTCACTGCGCAATCTTCCGGGACCCCGGTCAAGCACTGGTACTGGGGAGCTTGGCCCAAGGAAGCCTTCGTGTTGGGCCAGTCCGAGGACCACATGAATGCTACAAGTGAGTGCTCTTGCCTTCATTTCGCTTCAGCTCTGAACAGCCTTGCTGACACCTCAGTTTTCCGTCCTTTGATCAGTCGAGGAATACGGGCCCGTCTTTGGGATGGTCACGATGTCCCGTGGACCCGTCATCGGCATCAGCGACCATCGCGCCGCCGCCAAGATCATGCTTCAAACTCCGTACGTAAGGCAAGCGCGCGTGAACACTACTCTGCGCTATCACGTCGGACGCGGTCTATTGACGGAAGAGGGTGCCACCCATCGTCGGCAACGCAAAGTTGCTCATCCCGCCTTCACCGCAACTGCCGTCATTGATATGGGCCCTATCTTCCGAGAGAAAACCGATCTCTTCGTGGAGCGATTGCGTAAATATGTCGCGAACAGTTCGGACTCTGCTAAAGAAGGTCCTCGAATCAACATCTGCCAGGACCTGAACCGTGTCGCGCTGGATATTATCGGATCAGCAGGATTGTGAGTAGCGTATTGATTTCGGAACTTTTTCAAGCCTCGTTTACTTCAATGCTAGTCAGTCGGCAGCAGTGTCACGTTTGTCTTGTGCATCAGCAACTGCCAATGCACATGTATGTTAGGTCCTGACACTGAAAGGACCTGGCCCGCCTGTCAGTCTGATCCCAAGTTCTGCGTGGAAACGCGCGGAGGGGAGGACGGGTGGGAATCAAACTGCCCGAGACGCGGCAATCAAGGCTGATCTCTGCCCGCTGGGCTCCGGTGACAAACCAGCGAATGACAGAAGGGAGGGTGTGGTGGGACAAGGAGAGAGTCAGAGCAGAACGGAGGTGAGTCTTGACGACGATGCTGCGCAGATGGAGGTGCTCATCATCTTTGCTCTCTTCTTCCATCCTGCGCTGATCACCTCCTGCGCAGCTCATAACCTGCGCCGGTCCGCTTTCTCATTTCGGTCGTCGCAAGACTCGTTCACGAGGCCGTCTCCGTGACGCGTGACCTCGACACTTCTACTAACCTCGTTTACTTCAATGCTAGTCAGTCGGCAGCAGTGTCACGTTTGTCTTGTGCATCAGCAACTGCCAATGCACATGTATGTTAGGTCCTGACACTGAAAGGACCTGGCCCGCCTGTCAGTCTGATCCCAAGTTCTGCGTGGAAACGCGCGGCCCGCCAGCCCATCACGCCCGGAGTTGAACGGCCACAGAGAGGTGGCTGGGAGTTGGGTTTGACACTTTGACCTCACGAACCCGGGACCAGATACCGAGCTGGCCGTGACACGGAGAGCCGCTTGTGGGAGGATTCCTTCCACAGCCAGGCGGGACGAGCCCATCCCACGCAGGGCGTTAGAGAGTGAGAGTACAGGTAAAGATTGGGATCGATTGAGGTGGGTGACGCGCAGCACAGAGCATGCCATTAGGACCCAGACGTCGGAAGCAGAGAACAGAGACGGAAAGGAAAGCAGAAGGCTCAAGAGTGTGAGGAATGCAGAGCGAAGCCAAGGCGTTGCTGCAGGGGCGCCAGACCGAGGACGGGATCACGAAGGTAGACTTTGAAGGAATCAGAAGCCCAACCTCCGAGCAGCTTGATCTCTTCGACAGAGGCACCCCTGTGCCAGTAGTGCGTGGCAGCGCCGATGCGGAAGGAGTGACCGGAGAAGGTAGGACGCCCGGCAAGGCGTAGAGCCTCAGAGAAGGTGTTCAGCATAGTCACCTTTGTGAGCGGTATCATCCGCCAGCCAGAGCCTGCCCGGAGTTTGTAAGAGAAAAGAGGAGTAGAAGAGAGATCGAGATTGGGAAGAGAGTTCAGCGACAGATGCCACCGCAACGCGTGCACAGGATCCAGCTCCTCGCCCTGGGAGGCGAGCACTTTGGACATTCCCAAGACCCGTGTGGTCTTCGTCCATGGAAGCTGGACGGACAAGGCCAGGGAACCATCTGGTAGGGAGCGAAGTGGGGAGACTGCCGCCCGGGTGACGTGTCGCGCAGGGTTGAAGTATGCGGCAGACGGAACGGTCGTTTCCCCGAGACGACAGGCAGACCAAAAGGACATTAGGGCGCATGCCCAGACAGCGGCATGGAGAGGGTTGTTGGAAGGGTCAAGAAACATTCGTGCAGAGAAGAGATCGGAGAGTTCCACTGGCGGACGGAGCGGGAGATGGGCAGGGGCGAGCTTCCCTATGCCCTGCAACGCACGATCAATGATGTTGAAACGTTGCCATGAAATGCCCCACGTCTCGTGCCATGCGGCGAGAGCAGACAGATGATTACCCACTGTCTTTCTGGCCCGCGATCCCGCCTGGGAGCACACAAACGCCAGCAGCAAGCCCTCTGAGATAGGGAAGATTTGAGAAACCGAGAGACCGAGATCGAAGCAGAAGCGAATGAAAACTCCTATGCTATAACCGTAGTTGGTGCGGGTGGAAGGTTCGAGCGCCGCCTGAAGGGTGTGGGCGACGATCAGATTAAGGTGTTTAGAGTCGGGAAGCGGAGAACCAGAAGAGAGCAGCAGAGAGTTGGTGGGTGTGAGACCCGGTCGCCATTTGAGAAGGCGCTCGGACGCATGAACGTTCGGAAAGAGTACAAGACGGAGCTCTGTCTCCTCCGGCGTAGACAATGCGGAGCCGAGAGGGAGCGGGAACGCGGAAGGGACGGCGAAATCAACTTCAGTGCCTCCCCCGAAGCAGTCGAAGGTCGCCGTATGCCGCTTGGCATTCAGCCGCCGATGTTCCTTGAGAACATGCTCAATGGAGCGGAACAACATTGAGATACGGGGCAATGGGTGGGGGGATCTTGAAACCGGGAAGCCGGGGCGTGGAGGGGAAGATACCTCGAGAGGGTCCGTCGGCCGGGTTGAGCTTAGTTTCGATGTATTTTATGTCTAAGCGCACGTTGAAGTCACGCTCCAAGTCCACCACCCGCCTGAGCACAGTGTTGATTTGCTTGTTCCGACTTCGCCCCAGCTTGTAGCAGGCGATCACGCCTTGGTTGTCGGAGCGGAAGGTGATGGATGCTCCCTTTGCACCCTGACTAATGGCAGCCCGCATGCCGAGCTCCAAAGCCACTGCTTCACCCAGCCAATACCACGTCCATCCCGCTGCCATCCTTTCATCCAGCGCCAGGCGGTCCAGGCTTCGCCCACAATCACACCCACTCCCACTCGGTCGAGGCGTCGACCCATACGGTTGGTGCGAAGATGGTCGGAGGAGGCGCGAACGACCGGACAAACGGCGTTTGAGCCAGCTGAGTAACCCAGTGGTTACACTCTTTCTTCACTTCGGCCTGGACGATACGCTTGCGAAAGGCTTGGTTCTGCGGCCAACTCGCAGCGAACCGACCCAGCGCGGCGAGGAAGGGGCGAAGATCCCGTGCGACGAAGGCAACGTGTTGCAGGGCCCCGTGAAGTTGAAGAACGGCCGAGAGCTGCACTCTGTCTGCATGCTTCATCTCCTGAGCACGGTCACCATATCGCTCCGCCTTGTCGCGTGGCAGCATCACTTTCCTTTCCTTGATGTTGAACACCCAGCCGACGTACTTAGGATCCGCACTGAAGTCCTTCGTCTTAGCCGGGTTCCACGGGAAATCGAGCTCTGCGGTGGCGGCGATGACATCTTCCGTTGTGACGCATGGATCCGTGCGCAAGACCAGGAAGTCGTCCACCCAGCGAAAGATTCGGACCCGATGAAGGAGCTTCGTGGAGACGATCACCTTCACGCAGTCTGCGACCCGACCCCAGATCCCAGTCGCCGACACCAGCCCAAAGGGAAGAAAGAAATCGAAGTAGAAAACGCCTTCGCGTAACTGCACCACGAGACCCGGAAGCTGAGAGGCGAGAGCCAGAATGCTGCGAAAGGCTTCCATGGCGTCAAAGGTGGCCCCCTCTACCAGTTGCCCGAGCTCCAGCAAGGCCCTGAAGACGGCCGTGATGTCGTCCCATGTAGTTAGGTATTCTTCCGACACGATGAAGCTGTTGATGCTCATGTAGGATCCGTTGCGTGGGTAGGACAGGTCTTGCACCAGTCTCCAGTCTCCATTCGGTTTCGGGATTAGCCCCAGTGGCGAGGATTGGAACGGCCCGATCTCCCTTTCGATCTCCTCCCGGGAGTATGGGCCCGCCCACCGACCCTTCTCTATCTCATTTGCAGCAATCTTGTCCAGCACCTCCAAGTTTTCAGCAGCAGAAAGGTGATTGGGCGGAGTCCTGGTTTCGTGAACGGGCGGGATTCCAAAGTCGAAACCCCATCGAAGTCCCTCTATCAGATCTCCAAAGTCCTCCATCAGGCCCAGCGACCTGAGCACGCGCTCGAACCCGTCTGGATTCAAAGGACGACGCGCGTTTGCCAGCTCAGGCCTGAGCTTGGTGAGCAGATCCACACTGCTGCGAGTTGTGGGCTTTGGACCGCAGCAGGAGCAGACATGAGGCCAGCAGGAGGCGGCAGGCTTTTTGCACGTTCCGCGATTGAAGGACTGGCAGATTGAGCTGTTGTCGCTGAGGCGAAGCAGATGCCTTTCCTCGTCTCGGTAGGCGTAGGGAGCGGTTCGTCCTTGGACAGGAGTGGCGCAGGTGAGGACGTCGTGGGCGAACTCGGTTTGGGTACGGCCGCAGATGAAACAGGCCCCCGAGGCGGAGCGGGGCACGCCTTGGGAGCTGGATCGAAAGGGCCGCTGGTTTCCTGGGGTCTGGGCACGGGAAGGTTGACGAGGAGGGCGGGGTGCAGCCGATGGCGGAACGGAGGGAGCGTTGCTTGGCAAGCCGTAGACGGGTTCGTAGGGAAGCGATCCCTCCCATAGGTTACCCTGCCGGACAGCAACAACATGTTCCCACAGACGATACTGCCATTTGGCAGGGTTGGGACGTGTGAGACCGACGGTGCATGAGTAGAAGTAGTGGCGGAGGAGAGCGGTGTATTTTGCCGTCATTGGCCAGCTACCCTGTCGAGCCGTGATTCGCTCATATGCCAGCGACCAGATGGCTGCCTCGTTCATGAGAATTGTTTTCTTTGTGGGGTCGATCTGCTGTGCAGCAGCATGTCGGATCATCTCCACGTGCTTCCGAGATGCGTGAAAATACATCTCAAAGGTCATGCACTCGTCAGGAATGGCCGCCTTTGGCAGCTCCAATTGGGTACCGAGCTGATCCATCAGTCGTCGTCCTGTGTCAGAGAGCGACGAGCTCTTCCGGAAGCCTGCAGCGATGCCTTCCAACGTGAAGTGCCAAAGCTCCACATACTGAGAAGCAGCCACCTTGTTCATGGTGGTCTGGCATGGGAGCTGAACGATATCCCCACAGTGCCCTCCGGATCGTATCCCAGCAGAAGTCGAGGGTCATTGCCCGTGTAGTGAAGTGCGGAGTCACTCGGAGTGGCCGACGGCGTCGACTGACTGGGTGGAAAACCCGGCATGTTGGTCCCAGAGAAATGTCCAAGGGCATCGTCCGTTGGAAAGGCCTCACCGAGAGCTGGACCAAAGGCATTGGTTGTGAGCGCGGAGGCGTGAGGGCCGGACGGAGCAGCGGCGGAGACAGGGGGGGGAGTAGCGCTCTGAGACGGCGGAGAGAAAGCAGATATGCCAGGCACGGCACCACCCAGACCGATACCACCGAGAGCAGCAGCAGCCGAAAGCCCGACGGTCGTTGGAGGAGCTACACGCGTCGGCGGAACAGTGCCGAGCGCCTGGGAGGAGGAGCCATCCACGACGGGGGCGGCGCGAGTGATTACGGCATTCGGTGCCACCGACTTGATGAGTCGTTGCTGTTTGGATGGGGAGAGGTTCCGGAAAGCCTTCATGAATGCCTCCATCTCTGTGTCTGCCTCGGGTGTGCGGGGTCGACCATCCAGCGTGGAAGATCCTGACGGGTGAGGTACATGCGTACCCGGGGTCGCGAGCGAGGTTGCCGACAGCGGGGGGCGGGAGTCTCCGAAGGAGTGGGGGCGGTGCCCGGCGTGTTGGCCTCAGCGGACGCATTCTGGTCGGAGGCGATCCGAGGACGAACAGTTGGGCGGACTGCCTCGTTCGAGTCAGCGACCTGGGCGATGGGTCGTTTCTCAGCCTGGGCAGCCGCCGTTGAGCTTCGCAGAGTGCGGGAACCGGAGACGACCCTGGCAGTCTTCTTGGGCGCCTGCTCGGGTGCAACGGAAACACAAGATACAGAAACGGGTCAGAGACAGATCAGAAAATGCAACGGACGGAGGCAGCAGACTCGCCTTAGCGGACGGATCAATGTCGCCTTGCGACGGAGCGGACGGAGCGGGACTCGGCTGCGCGGTCGCAGGAGGAACAGAAGCCAACGGCAATGAGGCAGCAGTGTTGGCCGACGGAGAGGACACAGTCGGAGCAGCATCGGACGCCTTCTCCGAGAGGGCGGTGGCCAGGGCAACGGCGTGCGTCTGTCCAGAAGAGCGAGTGTTGACGTACACCTGCAGTGCAGCCGGAGAAAGCAGCTTACGAGCTTCGTCGAGGGCGGCGTCCACGCTCGACTGGGTTGCGAGAACAGCGGGGTCGGTCATGCTTGCAGGAGAACGGACTGTGGGTTTGAAAAGGGTGAGGAGATGTAGATTGTAGGCAGAGTAGCGGGGACAAGGAGAGAGTCAGAGCAGAACGGAGGTGAGTCTTGACGACGATGCTGCGCAGATGGAGGTGCTCATCATCTTTGCTCTCTTCTTCCATCCTGCGCTGATCACCTCCTGCGCAGCTCATAACCTGCGCCGGTCCGCTTTCTCATTTCGGTCGTCGCAAGACTCGTTCACGAGGCCGTCTCCGTGACGCGTGACCTCGACACTTCTACTAAACCACACGCTCAACATCCTGCCCTTTCAACTATTTCGAAGCGGGTACGAGTTCAATTCGCTCACCAATGACAACGAGATGTCGGAGCTCGAAAAGGCCTTCCATACGAGTTTAGATCTCATCTCTTCAGGTACTCTGTACAACGCGCTTCGCCTTGCCGCCCATGGACCTGTCGCCCACATCGGACGCCTCTTCAGAGTCAAGGAACAGCTCAAACTGGACAATGCTCGAGACATCATCGAGAACCTCAGCGGCGAGCTCGTAAGACGAGCCAAAAAGAATGCCGAGGAGGACGAAAGCTCAGCAACAGATCTCCTTTCGCTCATGGTCCGCGCGAACGTCTCACCGGACGTCAAATCCTCGCAACGATTGACGGATCTGGAAATGATGCAGATGGTCCCCGTCTTCCTGCTAGCTGGTATGTCTTCTTCTCTCTTCACACCTCTAGGATCCATCGAACTCCAAAATTGCCCATAGCCTGACGCTCTGATTCGTGCACTTCGCAGGTCATGAGACGACTTCCACCGCGCTGTCATGGACGTGCTACTCATTCGTCCAAGGGGAACGTGGTGTGCAACTGCAACAGCGCATTCGCGAAGAGCTGCTTTCACCCGAAGCCACCGGCTGGAACGAAGACTCTCGCATTCTTGACGGGCTGCCGTACCTGGACTCGGTCGTGAAGGAAACTCTCCGCTTCCACTGCCCTGTCCGACAGATTAACCGAGAGGCTCCATTTGACGATGTCTTGCCTCTCTCCAAACCGGTCACGCTCAAGGACGGGACTAAGACGGACAAGCTTAGCGTCAAGAAGGGTGAGGGCGTCATGTTGTCGATCCGCTACATGAACAGATGCAAAGAACTCTGGGGACCTGATGGCGAAGAGTTCAAGCCCGAGAGGTGAGTCCCGAAATTTGCACGATCTCCGGATTGCGCTTGCTCCCGTTTGCTGACTCTCTTTCTTTTGCGTTCATACCAGATGGCTACCCGAGGGACATCAATACTACGAGAACGGCAACCAAATGGCTGACAGCGTCAAGGAGCTCAAGGGAGTCTACTCTCATTTGATGAGCTTCGGAGCTGGCCCTAATCAGTGTATCGGAGCGAAAGTAAGTGGTCTGCAACATCTCCTCCCAGCAAGCCTTCATATTCTCAATGATTGACGCTCTTGGCTCCTCGCCCTGATTCCCTCCAGTGTCACTTATGGAGGCCAAGCACGTCCTGGCTGCCTTAGTGTCCAACTTCGAGCTCACCTCGCCCACTCTGGCCGGCGAGAAACCGTCAAGATTGTCAGCTTGTCTCAAATCGTGGCCCACCCCATAATCGAGGGCGACAAAGATAATTGGGCGATGCCAGTTCGTATTCGACCTCTCTCCACCTCGGAATTCTCGTCCTGAGGTACGCACGCCCGATGGGTATATCCTAGGCTCGCTCTTCTACCCACGGACGGAATCCGGTTGCTTCCCATACCGCCACATCTCCTTGTGCCTCCCTTCTCTCGGCCGTTCTTGCACCAATGAATATGTACCTGTTCCCTTAACGCTCAGCCCCACCATCTTCCAACTATTCTCTGCATCACACATTGTCTCTCGCTATGATCTGCCTCTGATTGGGCGAGGGCGTGTTATGAGGCGCTCCTGATGAGCTTTCGCAGTAGTAAAGGTCTGTGCGCTGTGCCTTGAATCACCTTCATCATCCATCATCCCGTCTACTTACTGCTTACAGCTCCTCGATCACCACCACAGGTGCGTACACGGATACAACTACCATCTCCCTCACGACGTCTACTCATCTCGTCTGCTGAGGCGCTGAGGGCCTTCGCTGATGCGTAGACGCCTGACCTCACCGGATTCGGAAAAACTCGCCTTTATCCGTGCACTTTGTTTCTCGGCTCTCGGCTTCTTCACGCTCCCGAGGTTTGCGATGAGGGTTAGATTCGCATTTCGCTGTCCAATGTTGTTATAGGTATGGCGCCCAAGATAGAGCGCCAGAGCCCGAAGGGAAATCAGAAGATTCCAGCATGGTGATGTCCTGTGTATTAGTAAAGTGCGTGTGGGGGACTGGATGGAATGCGGAGATCGAGAACAAGAACTCGGGCTGCAGCCTGCAGGGTGCTGCGATGCGATGCTGCGTTTGCTTTAAAAATGAGCAGCTGACAGTTCCTCACCATTTGCACGACGTCCACCTGTCCAACTTTTCTATTATTCTTCCTACAGTGAAGGAACACTGTTCTCGTCTTGGTTTATCGATTGCACTGTTGTCGTCGAAAGCTTCTTCGTACACATCATCATGACGGCTAGCACTTCTTCTGCCACCTGGCTCGAGCTCGACGTTGTCACCCTTGCCAAGGTTACCTTCCTGCTTGGTTTCGCCGGTGTTCTGCTCGCACCTCTGGCTCGATTCTTCTTGCAACCTTACTCCAAATCACTGCGCAATCTTCCCGGCCCCCGATCAAGCACTGGTTCTGGGGGTCTTGGCCCAAGGAAGCCTTCGGGTCGGGCCAATTCGAGAACCACTTGAACGCTACGAGTGAGTACTCTTGCCTTCTTTCCCGTCCTTCCAATTCGGCTGTGAAAAGTCTTGCTGACACCTCAAGTTTCCGTCCTTTTGATCAGTCGAGGAATATGGTCCCGTTTTCGGGATGGTCAGTCTGGCCCGTGGACCTGTCATCGGCATCAGCGACCATCGTGCCGCCGCCAAGATCATGCTCCAAACTCCGTACCAAAGGCAAGAGCGCTCAAACACCATTCTGCGCAATCATGTCGGCCGCGGTCTATTGACGGAAGAGGGTGCCACCCATCGTCGGCAACGCAAAGTTGCTCATCCCGCCTTCACCGCAACTGCCGTCATTGATATGGGCCCTATCTTCCGAGAGAAAACCGATCTCTTCGTGGAGCGATTGCGTAAATATGTCGCGAACA
Source organism: Tilletia indica (assembly GCA_001689995.1). NCBI lineage: Eukaryota > Fungi > Basidiomycota > Exobasidiomycetes > Tilletiales > Tilletiaceae > Tilletia > Tilletia indica. Next base: position 19,421 of record MAPW01000104.1, read on the forward strand.
GCTCGGACTCTGCTAAAGAAGGTCCTCAAATCAACATCTGCCAGGACCTGAACCGTGTCGCGCTGGATATTATCGGATCAGCAGGATTGTGAGTATCGTGTTGATGTTGAAGTTTCTCAGTGCCACACGCTCACAGTTCTTCCATTTCACCTCTTTCGAAGCGGGTACGAGTTCAACTCGCTCACCAATGACAACGAGATGTCGGAGCTCGAAAAGGCCTTCCATACGAGGATAGATCTCATCTCTTCAGGTACTCTGTACGGCGCGCTTCGCCTCGTCGCCCATGAACCCATCGCCCGCATCGGACGCCTCTTCAGAGTCAAGGAACAGCTCAAACTGGACAATGCTCGAGACATCGTCGAGAAGCTCAGCGGCGAGCTCGTGAGACGAGCCAAAAAGAATGCCGAGGGAGGTGAAAGCTCGGCCAAAGATCTCCTTTCGCTAATGGTCCGCGCGAACGTCTCCCCGGAAGTTAAGCCCTCGCAACGATTGACAGATCTGGAAATGATGCAGATGGTCCAGTCTTCCTTGTAGCCGGTATGTCTCTCTTTTCTCTTCACGCCTCAGGGATCCATCGAGCTCCAAAATCGCTCATAGCCTGACGCTCTGATTCGTGCACTTCGCAGGTCATGAGACGACTTCCACCGCGCTGTCATGGACGTGCTACTCATTCGTCCAAGGGGAACGTGGTGTGCAACTGCAACAGCGCATTCGCGAAGAGCTGCTTTCACCCGAAGCCACCGGCTGGAACGACGACTCTCGCATTCTCGACGGGCTGCCGTACCTGGACTCGGTCGTGAAGGAAACTCTCCGCTTCCACTGCCCTGTCCGACAGATGGGCCGAGTGGCTCCGTTCGACGATGTTTTGCCACTCTCCAAACCTGTCACGCTCAAGGACGGGACTAAGACGGACAAGCTTAGCATCAAGAAGGGTGAAGGAATCTTGTTCTCAATCCGCTACATGAACCGATGCGAAGAACTCTGGGGACCTGATGCCGAAGAGTTCAAGCCTGAGCGGTGAGTCCCGAAATTTGCACGCCATCGCCGGATTACCATGCTCCCCTTTGCTGACTCTCTTTCTCTTACGTTCATACCAGATGGCTACCCGAGGGACATCAATACTACGAGAACGGCAACCAAATGGCTGACAGCGTCAAGGAGCTCAAGGGAGTCTACTCTCATTTGATGAGCTTCGGAGCTGGCCCTAATCAGTGTATCGGAGCGAAAAGTAAGTGATATGCAACGTCTCCTCCCCGCAAACCTTCATATCCTCAATGATTGACGCTTGACTCCTCGCCGATTCCCTCCAGTGTCACTCATGGAGGCCAAGCACGTCCTGGCTGCCTTGGTGTCCAACTTCGAGCTGACTCCGCCCACTCTGGCCGGCGAGAAGCCGATCAAGGTTGTCAGCTTGTCTCAAATCGTGGCCCACCCATAATCGAGGGCGAGAAAGAGAAGGGTTGGCAGATGCCAGTTCGCATTCGACCTCTCACCACCTCGGCACCCTCGTGCTGATGTACTCTTCCGTCCCAAAAAACCCACTGTGCACGCGTATTTCGTATTGCCATATCTCCTTTTTTATTCCCTTCTCTTCGCTGTTCTGGTACCAACATGTACATATCTGCCTCAGCGCTCAGCTCCAGCATCCTCCGGCTGAGCCGTCTTCTCTGCATCACACCCATGGTTTCTCACTATGTACCGCCTCTGATTCGATGGGGGCGTGATATGAGGCGCTCCTCGTGAGCTACATAAACTGATTACTGATCCGACAACGGGTAATAATAAATCAAATGAGGCGATGAGGTCTGCGCCGAGATCCCATCATCCCTTCTGCTTACCGCTCGCCGCTCCTCGATCACCACCACAGGTGGGTACACGGACACAACTACTACCATCTCCCTCACGACGTGGACTCAGTCTCGTCTGCTGAGGGCCTTCGCTGATGGGTTTCCGTAGAGGCGGAGATTTTCCTGCCAGAGCGGTGACGGAGAGTTTTGATGAATGATTCTCTCCCCTCTCCTCCAACTGCGGTGCCTGCTTGAGGCAGACAGTATTTATAGCTCACATATCCTTCTACAGCGTCCAACTTTCTGCTTCTCTTCAGCTCACTCTTCTCATTCCCCTCTTCTTCCCTCTCCCAGTCCGTGTTTCCATCCCCGTTCTTCCAATCGAGCCAAAAATGGTTAACTTCGATTTGAGCACCCTGCTCAACAGCATTCTCAGTCCCGTCTACCTGGCCATCCTTGGGCTTTTGGCGCTTCTGCTGTACGTCGTATATGACTTCATTCGCATGCCATACCCAGAGAACCTTCGCAACATCAAAGGTCCAGGGGTCAAACACTGGTTCTACGGAAGCTGGCCGGCCGGTGCAGAAATCAGCGGACTGTACGAGTATCATTTGCTCGATACAAGTGAGTCTCACTCTTCAAGATGATCTTTTGCTGAACTGACTGAAAGCCTTCCTGACATGAACATCAATGAACAGTCAAGACCTATGGTCCGGTCTGTACGTTCTCCGAAATGGGCCGGACTCCGATCCTTGTGCTCGCGGACCATCGAGCTGTGTCCAAAGTTCTTCTGCAAACGCCTTACAATCGCGTTCCAGTCATCAAGTGAGTGGCGATTGGCGTCTCAAATCTCAAGCTTGAGCCAATGTAAATCTGACAGGCCTATTCCGACGAATCGTTCCCCTCAGCCAGATGATCCGGAGGCACGTAGGCGCAGGGCTTTTGACAAAGGAGGGGGCACAGCATCGAAAACAACGAAAAGTCGGTGAGTTAGATGGACTTGATGACCATCTTCCTTTTTAAGGAAGGAGCCTCTGACAACTCTCGTTTTGACAGCCCACCCGGCATTCACGCTGCCGTCTGTTTACAACATGGCGCCTACCATGTGAGTACCGGTATTTCATGTCCTTCACTACTGCCTTTTTCACAACTTACTTAACTCACATTTTGGTTCTATAATGTGACTTCTGTAGGCATGAGAAGTCTGCTGAGCTAGTCACTCGACTACAGAAGACTATCGCTGATGATCGAAGTCCTGGGGCAGAGATACACGGAACCCGACTCGACATCACTAGAGACATCTTCTCAGCGGCCCTCGACATTATTGGAGTTGTAGGCTTGTAAGTCCAGGTCTACTTAGTGCGGACATTATCAGTGCTGAATTCACTCCTTTCTGGCCACCTGCACTGGACTGACAGCAACTACCAGTTCAACTCGCTCCTTAGCCAAGGAGAACCGTCAGCCCTCGAGAAAGCCTTCCACGACTGTCTTCACACGTTGACTACAGGCACGCCATACAACGGACTACGTATTGTGTTCGGAACACCCGTTGAGGTGTTTGGACGGCTCTTTCGGATCAAGGAGCAGGTGCTTCTTGACGATTCCAAGCGCCTGGTTCGGAAGATCAGCAGGGAGCTTGTCGAAAGGGCGCAACAGGAGGATAATTCAGGCACTGACCTTCTAACCCTGATGGGTGAGTCGTCTGTGGAGAATCAGCCAACAAGGGAACGTTTTGGAATGCTCATTGCTATTTTACTGCTATCGAAGTGCGAGCAAACACTTCTGATGAAGTCAAAGAATCCCAGCGCCTCAGCGACGAAGACTTGCGTGAAATGGTTCCTGTCTTTCTTTTTGCAGGTAAGTCACACTTTGGAATTCGGTGTGATGTTGTCATCTCATCGGAGCATCTTTACATCCTCAGGACATGAAACTTCCGCGACGGCACTATCCTGGGCCATGCTGGAGCTGATGCAGCCCAAGTCCGGCAAAATCATGCAGGAGCGTCTCCGAGAGGAATTGATGAACGACGGCGAAGAGTGGAAGTCGAACCCAGGTGTTCTGGACTCATTGTGAGTGTGAAAGTCTGGCCTCGTAGTAGTTTTAACGACCTGTCTGCAAAGTACGAGTCAGGCTGATCAGTATGTGTGACACGACGTTTTTCACAGGCCCTTCTTGGACGCGTTTACTCGCGAAACGTTGCGGTTCTATTGTCCCGTGCGCAATCTGCCACGCCAAGTGCCGCACGACGACATTATTCCTCTGTCGCGGCCTGTTCAGCTCCGTGATGGGACCATGACGAGCGAGATCAGGGTGAAAAAAGGTCAGGTCATTCAGTTCCCCATCTCATGGATGAACCGGGATGAGAGCTTGTGGGGCCCTACTGGGAACCAATTCATACCGGAAAGGTGAGTCTGGAACTCTTGACACCATGAAAGAAAACTCTCTAATGACCAACCTCTTTCTGGGCTTTGCATCTCAGGTGGCTCCCTGAGGACCATGAACACGCATTCATTCAAGATGAACTCGTCAACCCGGTGGCTAATGACCTCAAAGGTGTATTTGCCAACTTGATGACATTTGGAGCGGGCCCTCAGCAGTGTATTGGTATTCGAAGTGAGTTCTCATCATAGCTTCACAACAGCCCTTCCAGTCGCCTAGCCGATGTCTAACCTGGCCCTTCTCAACTTTGCAGTGGCGGTCCTGGAGTTCAAGATAATCTTGGCAGCGATGATTACGAACTTTGAATTCCTGCTGCCCAATCTCGAGGGCGAACCTCCTGTAGAGATTGCGAGTGCGTATTGGAGCGATTCATTTGTTGCGCACGCTACTCCGAGGAAGGGCCACTGACTTAACGTTGATTTGACTTATGAGCAGGTCTTGACATGGTTGTCTCGAAACCCATTCTCAAGGGCAAGCCTGAGGGCGGCTTGACGATGCCGGTCAGGATCAAGGCGCTGACGGTATAGTTGCGCAGGACTTGGGTGGTGTACTTGCCATCGCATCTTTTGAGGCATTATCATCCTCGTGATTGACAAGTAGGACGTGCTGCGATCTACGACGAGGCGATCCTTTCTGCTTCGGTCCGAGCTGCCTCTGCCACAATCTGCATCACCCATTCCTTCTCGCAGACGGGCTCTGCCGCACGACAGTCGACAGAGCATGTATGGTCGATGCCATATTGCTTCAATTTTCCAACCTCCAGACAAACGGATACAGAGTGGAGTGGTGGGCTTCTGGATCAGCATGGGTCAGATTCTTCCACTATTTCCCTTTGCAGTTGCATCGCAGATTGCAGCGCTTCGCCTCCGCTGTGAGATGTGAGTGTACTACTGTATCCAAAAGAATCCTCCGCCGGGGCCCCCGGGCACCCCAACGTCCGAGCTGTACATATTTCATCGAAGCCTCTCAGAAAAGTAGCACATAGGACATACACGTACGTCGTCGCCGTGGATAGGCAGGGAAAGACCGAGAAAGCCCATTATGGTGTAAGCACACGCCTTTACGACGCTGTCGAGCCGGAGAGGGGTCGTATGCGGATGGGCATCGCCCATCCTTTCTCCTTTTCGCCCTCGACCAGCGGGTGAGCCACGATCTGTAGAACACTGACGATCTTGACAGGCTCCTCCCCGGCTAGGTTGGGCTGTGTCAGCTCGAAGTTGGACATAAGAGCAGCCAAAGTGTACTTGATCTCCATGATAGACACTAGGGGAGAATTTAAGATGAGATGATTAGACTCTACGAGAAGTTGGAAGACGAAGAAGGAGCTTGCAGGACTTACTCTTCGCCCCGATGCATTGGTTCGGTCCTGCACCGAAGCTCATCAAATGAGAGTAGACTCCCTTGAGTTCCTTGACGCTGTCAGCCATTTGGTTGCCGTTCTCGTAGTATTGATGTCCCTCGGGTAGCCAGCTGGTACGAAAGCAGAGCAAAGAGAGTCAGAAAACGGGAGCATAAGCATTCCGACGACGGCGGGGAAGTTTCCTGGCTCACCGTTCTGGCTTGAAGTCCAGGCCATCAGGGCCCCAAAGGTCTTCGCACCGATTCAAATAGCTGATGGAGTACAAGATCATTTCACCCATCTTGATGGTGAGCTTGTCAGTCTTGGTTCCGTCCTTGAGCATGACCGGTTTCGACAGATGCACAACATCATCAAAGGGAGCAGTGCGGAATAGGTGTCGAACCGGGCAATGATAGCGGAGAGTTTCCTTCACCATCGATTCCAGGAAGGGAAGCCCGTCGAGAATGCGAGAGTCGTCCATCCAACCAGTGGCTTCCGGTGAAAGGAGCTCGTCACGGATGCGCTGTTGCAGTTGCATGCCTCGTTCCCTTGTATGAGGGAGTGGCACGCCCACGAGAGCGCGTTAGAAGTTGTGTCGTGACCTGCAGGTACAACATGCTGAATGATGAGCTAATCTGAAGGTCAGACAGACCTGGCTCACAAAGCAGTGAGGAGCACGTACCAGCTGAGAGGAAGGCGGGACCATCTGCATCAATTCAAGATCCGTCAGTCGCTGCGAGGGTTTGACCTCCTTGGAGACGTTCGCGCGGACCATGAGCGAGAGTACATCCTTGCCTGAGCTGTCGCCTTCCTCCGCACTCTTCTTGGCTCGGCTCACGAGCTCGCCGCTGAGCTTCTCGATGACAGCTCGAGCATTGTCGAGTTCGACCTGTTCTGCCACCCTCAAGAAGCGGCCAAGACGGATGACGGGCTCCCCAATAACTTGGCGAAGCGCACAGTACAAGGTGTTCGAAGAGATCTGACGTATGCTCTTTTGGAAGGCCGTCTCCAGTTCTGATGTCTCTTCATCGCTGGTGAGCGAGTTGAACTCGTACCCACTTGGCCACCGCAAGGAAACAAGATTGACTTGAGCAATGTTGACATCCCACTATAAGGGCTCGTATCTTGTGGAGGAAACTTACAAACCAGCTGATCCAATGATGTCCAAGGCGACGCGGTTCAGGTCGTGCGCGATGTTGATGTGAGGGCCTTCTTGAGCTGGGTCCGAGCTCTGATCAATGTGTTTCCGCAATCGCTCTACGAAGAGAGCTGTCTTTGCTCTGAAGATTGGAGCCATGTCGAAGACGGCATTGGCGGTGAAAGCAGGATGAGCCACTTTGCGCTGACGGCGATGGGTGGCGCCCCCTTCCGTCAACAGACCGCGTCCAAAATGTCGACGAAGGATCTCGTTCTGACGCTCAGACCTCTGGTAGGGGGTCTGCATGATCTTGGCGACAGCGCGATGGTCGCAGACGACCAGGACGGGCACACGCGAGATACCGACAAGACTGAACACTGGCCCATACGCTTTGACTGTAAGGATATCAATTCTCATCGTCAGCCGAAGCTTTCTCATAATATGAAAGGAAGGGGAACTCACTTGACCGAAGAAGATAGAGCTCAAGCTGGCCCGCTGCGTAGGCCTCCTTGTCCCAGGATCCCCAAAGCCAATGCTTGACGGGTGGACCTGAAAGGTTGCGCAGAGTTTTCGAGTAAGGAAGCAGAAAGAATCGAACCAGAGGCGCGAACAGAACACTGACGAGACCGATGAGGACGGTCAATTTGGCGAGGGTCAGAACATCGACTTCAAGCCATGCGGCAAGGGAGGTATTGGCCTTCATAGTGGCTCTTGAAGGGGGGATTGACGACAGCGCGGATAGCAACAGTTTCGAGGCAGAAAGGGGAAATGGTGAGCGAGATTCAGCAGACGTTTGAAAGAGGTTCGCCTACTCACCCTTATATGAAGGGGGACCTTCCCTCGCGTTCCGTCTTTACATAGGGAATTAGGGATTCCTGCTGCATGACAAGGCTTCAAACACGAGGATTAGGATCGCGCTAGCAGACCATCGCTGAAGCCTGAGATAAGTCATAAGTCCCGAGTGACCCGACCGATATGCTGGACGATGATGGACCTTGGCCTACTGGACCGAAATATGAAAGGGCCTTCTATTCCCCCTTCCACTTCGAGCAAGAGTTCGTGCATTTCATTCAGATGGCGAGCCTCTGACCCGGTGACCTCGATGCCTGCAAAGTCCGAAGCAGGGGCGTATGTAAAGCAGAGCTCTACCTGTTGAAGTGCTGAAAAACGGATCGTAACGTAGCTCAGGCGGCTCAGCTCAGCGCTCAGCGCTCAGCGCTGAAGACTCTGGGTGAAGGCGAGACGGAAAATGGGCGATGTGGGGAGTCGATGGGTAAACCATGTGGTTAAGGGTAGGGGTATCGGAATACCGTACTGCGCATACACGCCGCTGGATCTTCACGCTTCACCTCTCTGAGCGCAGAAACCTTGCCCTGCCCGGCGATATATGCTGTGGCCACTTGCTTCGGCGGCCGACCGGTGGGAGATAATGATACGGGCGAAGCGTTATCAGCGATAAACGATCATAGATCGTAGGCACGCTGGATTTCAGATATCGTGCTTTCTGCAGCTCAGATCTGGACTTCTCATGGAAGCTGGTCAGCGGTCAGCACGTTGATTTCTGCGGACTCGATTTCGCTCTGTTGGAGCTAGCGGGAAGCATGAGATCTGGGCTTCACGATTTCCAGTCCAGGCAGATGGTTGGTGAGACGCCCGTGCCTAGATAAGATATCGGCCCAGCGAGCAGGAGACCGCCTTCAATCTTTGCGTCGCCTTACAATGCGAACAGTGCGATCGAACCCGCAAGTCGCCAAACTGCCTTCTTCATCGATGACGCAAATATCCTTGATGACCGTATTCCCGCCGCGGGTCCACAGAGCGCTGGCTTCTTGATCCGCATTTTGGAGCTGGATTCGACCTTGAGGACCACCTTCGCTCTCTACATCGGCGTCGTCCGGTCGTCCTTGTGTCCACACCTCGGCACGCAGCGTTGCATTTGCGCCGTCCTCAGATTTCACATCGAGCAGCCGCACCCTTCCATCTTCGCCCGCCACCCAGAGCGCCTCTCCCTTTGACCGCAGCCAGGCGTGTCGAGGTGAAGGGCTAAGCGCGCTACCGCCACTCAAGGACGCCGCTGCATTGTGACTCGGCGGGAGGAAGAGGGTGTGTACACGGCCTGATCGGAGTGGTTGGACAATGAGGATCCTAGGAGGCGGGAGGATGGACTCGCCTGCTGTTGAGATGGACGAAGGTCGGGCATGATCGCCAGTTTGTGCGGAGAGGAACTTGCCTGAGGGATGAAGGGCAAGGGAGAGCAAGCTGTAGGAGACATGCCAATCATCAGGGTTCTCGTTCGTGTTGCATTTCACAAGTGTCCAGTCGGCGGGTTCGTCGATGGGCTCGCTTTCGTTGTCGACGTTTGCAGTCTCCGGAGCGTCAATATTGAGTGAGGCTAATCTTGTAGAGATCGGTGCGGTTTCTCCTGCAGAGCTCGTGCTCTGACCGTCATTATCGAGACGGGGCATGGCGAGGTAGTTGATGTGACACTCCCCCCGACACGAGTATGCTAGCCAAGTGCGCTCTCTGGGTGTCACGGCCCCCGCTGGAACCGGAGCGCTCGCTGTGGTTCGGCCGTCTTCCTCGTCAGGAACTGGGAGAAGACTGCTTCTGAGGAAGACAATCGCTTCCGGGTTCCCATTGCGCATGTCGACCGTCTTGACCAGCTTGAACGGGGCTTGGATTGCTATGGGTTCCGTATCATCTTCTTCATCATCGTCTCCGGCAGCCACGGAAGACTGCGGCTGAGGAATAGGGTCGCGCTGATAGATTTGTATTTTGCGATCGTACCCGGCCGTGGCCAGGAACCGACCGCCGTGGCTGTATGCGGCTTGTACGACGAAACGAGCGTGGTCTTTCAGTACCTGAACCGGGGCGCCCGCGCCTGCGAGCAGATCCCAGACCAGTACTGTCGAATCCATCGACGTGCTGACGAGCTCCCGTGGGAAGACCGGATTTTGAGCGGTGGAGAGCACTGCGGCTCGGTGTCCGTGCGCGAGACCTTGCCCTCCTTCGAGACATTCGAGCATTTCTCCATTCTCTGGGTCGGAGAGCACGACCCTGCGGTCAGCTGCCGTGGTGGCCAGCGCCGGCCGGAGTGACACCTCGAAGCGCGCAGATGTTGTCGAGAAGCGACGGACGGGAAGTTGGACCAAGGTGACGCTCAGAATGTTGGAAGCGTGCAAGGTTCGGTAGGTCGCATGGAGTGCGAAGGGCAGGGTGCGCGGTCCGGACAGGGTGAGCTCGAGTAAACGCGAGCGCTCCGTACGCTGTTGTTCCCGCAAGGCTTCGGTAGCAGCTCGTGTGGCGGTTTCTGCGGCCAGCGCTCTTTGGTGTTCGTTGTATGCGGCGAGAAGATTGGGAAGCTCGAGCTCGGGAGGAACAAGCGTGAGGAGGGCGGCAGCATCGGTGCGCTTCGAACTGACCTGCGCTCTTGATCCCTCGCCCAGATCCGCACTCTTGTCCTCGTCCCGGCTTGCATCGATTCCTAGAAGGGAGGCGGGCAAGGTGATGCCAGCTCGTGCTGCGTCGACCTGGAATGATCTGAGGGTCGCCTGGAAGCCGTGCGCGCGGAGATGCTGGGCAACGATGAGATGGGGCAGGGCCGCAGACAGCGGCGCCGTAGTCGTAGTCACGCCCGCAACATCCTCGGTTGTGGTGTTCATTGCCCGCTTTCCGTGGGTCGAGCTCAAGGATGGTGATCGTCGTGGACAAGAATACAGAGGAGCATACAATTGCGAGTTCCAGATTAAGGAGGGTTAAGGGGGGATAAGTAGGGTACATGTATGCACTTCAGAAGCCGCGGGAGAGCATCCAGCGCTCGATCTCCCGCACTGCCTCCTCGCTGTGAGCGTCGCTGCTCTCCACGCGGAGCAGCTCTGCCTTGGGGCCCCATAGCTCGCGGACGCGGGACTCGAGCGCCGAGACATCATGCTCGGATGAGGCCGAGCTGGGTAGGACGACGAGCACGGGCGCCTTGAAGCTGGCCGTTGTTCCTGACGAGGTGGGGAGTGCAGATGCCGAGAGAGCTTCGCTGAGTGAGGACGAAGAGGATGAGCGATAGTTGGCCGCGGCTGGGGCATCCAGTGTGATGACCGCTCCCGAGAGCAAGGGAGTCGCTCGCGTATCGGGTCCGATGTATGCGCTCAGAATCTTCGACGACGGGGGAGAGGCGAAGATGATGGGCGGGCGCTGGAGCATGGCGAGGCGCAACTGTGCGTGAAGCTCTGCGAGACGACGAAGTCAGGGTGAGCGGCTACTTCCTTATCATGCACAGACTGGGGTCCACACTCACCATCTGCTAGGACAAGGAACTCCTCATTCTCGCCCTGCTTCGCTGCACTTGCGCCGCTTTCGCTATCCTTGCGCTCAGCGGCGGCTGTAAGGTCCAGACAGTCATAGCCGGAAGATTCCTGGAAGTAACCAAGAAGGCCTCCCACCGTTTCCGTGAGTTGCGGTCCGTGTTGTGGTCGACATTGGGACTGCTGAGGAAGACGAGGGTGTAGGCCTGCTTCTTGATGGCCGCCATCGCCGGACTCGCTTCCCGGGCGAGGAAGCCACTCTTCGAGATCCATCCTGCGTGAGTACTGCCGGTCTTATCTTCGTTCTGGCCCCAGCTGAAGAGGGAGAGACTTGCCGCAGCAGCCGTGACGGTCCCAGCTCCGACCGCTCCTACTCGCGCACCATTGCCGCCCGCGCGTAGCTTGGAGATGCTGGGCCGGGTCGGGGCAGAAGCAGCGGTGGACGCAGCAGCAGTGAAAGGACGGAAACCGAGTCGGAAGAGCACCATTGTTGAATGAATGCAGGGCAAGGAAAAGTCGAGGTGGTGGACGTCCTCAGAAACGATGACGTCGATCTGACAGCATTCATTATTCATTCCCTTTCTTCTGTCGGAGCACAGCGCAACACAGCAGATCTCTCAGCAAAGTCAGACACGACAAGACGCGCATGTATATATGCTCGATGTGTTGCGCGACGAGAGGAGAGTACACAGAGGGCAGAGAAGAGCAAAAGACTGACGGGATTGGGATGTTTACTTGAGGTATCTCTGCGAAAGACGATGCGAAAAGTCAGTCATGAAGCAGGCACAGACAGCACAGTCAGCCCCAACAATCCCGCAACGTACCTTGAGGAACTTCTTGTGGAACTCAGTCCGTGTCAAGTCGTTCACGAACCCTCGCTCCTCGCCGTCGTTTCCCAGTGTTTGATTCTTGAAGATGACATCTGTGGATGACAATGAAGGATGAGTTTGGAAGCCCATATACGAGCATGAGAAGGATATTACTCACCATCATCCCATCGCCTCTTGACGCCAAAGCTCATCGTCCCTGACCCTCCGGTAGAAGTAGCGCCCCCCGCTTTCCCGCCCTTGATCGCATTCTCCAGATTGAGGAGAGGATTCCCCAAAGCAATTGAGTTTTCCCGCTCATCCTCTGCCTTGGCCGCCTGTTCGCGTTCCATCCGCGCCTTCTCCTCTGCTCGTTCGCGTTTGATCTTCTCCAGCTCGCGGAGAAGGGCAGCCTCGTCGTCGTCATCATCATCATCATCATCGTCGTCGTCTTCATCATCATCTTCAGCGTCATCGTCGGTGTCATCCCTGCCGTCTCCGTCGGCCAACCTCGCAACCTGCTTGCCCTTATCAGGTCCAGCCTCCTCCTCCTCGTCGCCGTCCCTGTCATCCGCGTCCGCATTTGCGATTCTCAGAGTGAGCTTGGCCGCAGCGCCGTTGGAGGTCTTATTCCCTTCCGCCGCATCGTCGTCATCGTCGTCATCGTCCGCATCGACGCCTTTCCCCTTCGCAGCAGCAAGTGTCCGTTCTCTCTGTTCGAGCGTTGCGCGCAAATCTCTTCTCCGCTCTTCAGAGCTGCCTGGGTTCGCCGATTGAATTCCGCCCTGTGCTGGTTGACGGAACTTGAGCTTGGTGTGCGAGGGCAGTTGGCGGGAGGAGTACGACTGCGAGTGGTGTCGGACATCTGACTTGCCCTCGGCGGGTGTCCAGGTCGGTCGGTGTGACATTCTTGTGTGTTTTCCTTGCTGTTTTAGTGACGGGGATGGTGGACGTCGAGAAGAGCTGCAAACGAGATGAGAAGTGCACAAGACTCTTCGCGCATAGAGCATCACCTCGACCACCACTCACTGCCAGAACACACATACAGTCCTCACCTCCAGCACGGCGCATCGGAAGTGGAAGCAATGACGGCCGCGCTGTGAGTCTCCGAGCGCAAAGGGACCAGCAGCAACTGAACAGACCTTTCGCTGACTTGTTTCCACCTTGCCGGCCGCGCTTTCAGACAGACACTCGTACTGGACAGGTGAGGACTCCGCAGCCATTGCTCCCCGCTCTGTAAACGACTGGCTGACTTCTTTCTGCGTTCTTCCGATCTCAGTGCGATCCGGGACTGGGTTCTGCTGCCCATTACCCTCGTCATGATCCTCGTCGGTATCCTCCGACACAACGTGACGATGCTCATCGACGGCCCGCCCAAGAAGATCTCCAAGCAGGCGCTGCGAGAACAGTACGTTATGAGATGTCGCTGCAGATCTGCGTACATGAATAAGCTGACTTTGTCTGCCCTTGACTTTCTGTCTACTTCTTTGATACCGCCTCGCCTCACCCAGACGAGTCCTCGCTCGAGCACAGGCATTACGGACAAACTTCTTCCAACTCCCACCCAGCGCATTCGCAGCGCGCAAAGCTTTCCTGACAGATGCACTGGGCTCGGGCGCCTATCTGGCAAAAGCTGCTGATGTGAGTAGTATTCGTGCCGTGCCTGGTGCTGGACGACCAGAGTATCGTTGAACAACCTCTTGACGCGTCGCTCTTTGGCGGAAAACAGGGAGCGGAGAATGGATCTGCTGCTCCTGCAAGTCCGTTCGATCCTAGCCAGATGGACGGCATGATGCAGCAGATGATGAAGAGCATGGTCATGATGGTACCGCAAACGGTCATCATGGCTGGATCAACTTCTTCTTCAGTGGATTCGTTCTGAGTGAGTTCCTCATCGCAGATTCGCATCACAATTCTCTCAGCGTACACAAAGCTGATTGTCTCTTTCGATTCTGAACCTCCCTGACCTTGCTTGAACCTGCTCTTGTGTTTCAACCACTGTTACGATGCTTCGACAGTCAAGCTGCCATTCCCCCTTACGCTGAGATTCAAGCTCATGCTCCAGCGCGGCGTCGACACGGCCGATATGGATGTCAGCTGGGTATCGTCCATCAGCTGGTACTTCCTCTGTCTCTTCGGCCTGAACGCCATCTACCGGCTAGTCCTTGGCGACGGAAATGGTGAGTACTTCAAACACACCCTTGACCGTTTCGCGCGATCTGTAATGGTTGTCGCTGAACTTATTTGTGATGCGTACCTGGGGTTCCTGCAGCCGCCGACAGCACTCGCGATATGGCAATGATGCCCGGTGCGGCACCGACCGGCCCACAACAACCGGACTGGACCAAGCTGCACGCCGCAGAGAAGGACAACCTCGAGCTCGTTGGTCTGCCTGATTCCACGGTGGACGCGACGTCTAGGAAGCAGGGTTTGGATGGGCGAAGATGGGTCGGAGATGGCGTAGCGTCGCGGGTTCTCAAGATGTACGCGTGATCGGTCAGCCGCCTGCTTGTGCCTTCCTGCCTGCCTGCTACTCGTACGGATCTTACACCTATCCAGTGATCTCGTTCAGGTCCATGAGTCCAAATAATTTCCACCATACATCCGCATTCTCCGAGCTGCGACGTGTCTGATCACTGCGTATCAGGCATCCGTTTTCATGGGGGAAAACTGATGTATAACCCGCCGTTTTCCTGGAGTTTTCAAAATGGGGAGAAAACTCTATCAGTTTTCCACGAGACGTTCAGACCATCTCAGTTTCTCTAACAGACGTGACCTCTGTTGGTGGTCTTCAAGTCTTCCATTTACCCGGCAAGAACTTCGAAAAATTCTTTCCTGTCGCACGACTAGATTGATGCTCAAGCGCAGTAAGAAAGGAAATGGACGTCTACCCGCTGAAAACCAGCGATTCATGCAAAACCAGAGGGAAAATGGCGGTTTCTCGTCTTCTCATTTTCTCGAACTTCGAGCTTTGCCTGAAACTTATCTGCATGGTGGCTTGCTAAATTAAAAACAAGTTTGGTTCGGCTTACACAGCTCCTGGCCACGGTTGCCGCGTGGCAACCTTTGCTTCTTCCGGGTAGCCGCTGATGTTGTTCTAAATTGTTGACGCGACGACGCGACGGGTCACGTGTGTTGCAGTGACCTCACTATTTCTGGGGCCCAGACGTGGCCAGACCTTCCCGGGCATGGGCTCAATGAATTACGCTTGGCTCATATAGTATTGTCGCGGACTTGCAGGGCGGGGGCACCACCGCTGGCTGACTGGCGACGTCTGCTGTGCGAGGACGCTCCCCGAGCAGGGGTACGGTCAGGGACGCGCACCATGTCTGACACTACTCCGACGCAAGGCCAAGCGGCGGTGAAAATTTTTCGTGCACGTGACGAATGTGCCGTAGTTTGGCCAAAACTAAAATGGAGGAAAACCTGGGATTCTTGTTACTATCGGGGGGAAAATGGCGAAACTCTAAATATCGCAATTTCTCAGCCATTTCCTTTCTTACTGAGGCTCAAGTTTGACAACAGGAAAGGTCGTTTCGCTGTATTGCTACGCGTGGAGCGCATATGGTGAGGGATGTTAGCAACGCGTGGTGGTGGTGGACGCGGTGGTTGGTGGGTGGTCAGGTGGTGGTGACTGGCGTGAGGGAGTCTGCCATGGAGCTACGCCACAGCTGCGGCACAGCCACGTGATGGGCTGGGGAGTTTGCGTGGAATTCGTGAGGAAAACTGGTGGGGAATTTACCAGTTTTCACTTAGGAAAACTGATGGGGGATTCATGCAGTTTTCACCCCGTGAAAACGGCTGCGTGAAGCGCAGTGGATACGGTCAAGGCGGACGGATGCGATTTTCGGTCGTGTTTCTCCCATCCTTACTCACTCACTGCGACTCGAGCCTTTCAAGGCTCATCGGCCTGACCGGCCCGGAGACGCAGCAGATGGCTTAGATCTTGCTGATAAGGTTTGGACTTTGGTGGCTTATGCGCTTGTGTTTCATGTTCAACCTTTGCTTTTCCAGATGAGGTTTAACCACTTTGCCTCCCTTGTTTTCCCCCTTCCAGTGGACGATTCAGCATAAGATGTGGCCGAGCCTTGAGGCTTGAGGTCGCGACCCGCAATTCATTGGCTCTGAGCTCGATTGCATGCAAGCTTTGGCCTCCGGACAATGAATGAATGACCATCCGGCCAGGAGGCAGGAGGTCGCTGACAGGATCGAGGAGGGGGCGACGATGCTGACGAGCATCGGAGACCATCGTCATCAAGAGTAGTGAACAGTAGGACTGAGAGCTCCGGATACACACTTGGCGGAAGGCGAGGAGACTGTCTGGGCTGAGCGCTGAGCGCTGAGCGCTGAGCGCTGAGGCGCTGAGGCTCGAGGCCTGATGAGAGTACACGCACAGTACCAAACCAAAACTACGGATTGACAGCTGCCCACAGCCCAACGCCCAGCATGCTGTTGGCTGGGCGCAAGCAGCCGCGGCAGGAAAGACCCAGCAGGTCGGGACATGGTACAGCTCACCGCTCACAGCCCACACACTACATACTACATAGACGATGACTAACTGTGGGCGTATGCCCTATGTGCAACTTCGCCGGACTTAGATTGCCTCAGACGGTTACTCGGTCTTCTTCCGGGGCGGGCAGGGGAGTAAGGTGTCGGCGACGGAGATGTCAACCTGTCAACATTACGTACATACGAGTATACACGATTCCACTGGAGAGAGCTCCTCTGTGTGCGAGCAGACAGACGAGAAGTACGGGTAGTAGCTGGGGCCTCGATGAGGCGACGGTTGAGGGTCGTGCATTGGTGTTTGCTGTCGACGGAGGAGGTGGTGGTGGTCTCACTGTCCTCCAACTCGGATTCAATATTCAAGGCTCCGCTCACCGCGGCGTCAATGAGATAAATTAAGGTTCAATCTCCTCGACAAAGTTAATCAGTTTTATCGGGATCTCTGTGTGACCGTCTGCATAACCGTTCCACCACCTCCGTCCGCCGTCTCCCTCACCGCCTCACCAACACCTCCTCCATCTAAACCTTCGCATCTCTTTACCCTTCGCTGATGTTGAGTTTGTCGATGCTGGACACTGGTCATCCCAGGCGCACTATCGCAGACGTCGCTCTGCTCCCTCCTTGCACGACAGGATTCATGGCGCAGCGGCCTCTTGCCATTGGCTGAATTCCGCCCAGCGGGCTCGTGCATCGTTTTCCCATGCCATTCAGGCGGTCCGTAATTATGTTTTGCTGACTTGCTCCACTTTAACATTTAACCGCCTCGTGCTTCCACTTATAGACTGCAGTCCATTTCGCCCCCGTTCCAGCAGAATAAGAAGTTTTGCGCCGGAGACCACTGACTACTCCTGCTCACCGCTCACACCTTGGGGCTCGAGTATCGAGGCGAAAGGTTCTTACTAGGCAGCCTCTCATAACATGCCACTCTCACTACATATCATTCAGCATCGTCTTGGCCGTTCGTGTGCGCCCTTATCTGCTTATTCCTTCATGCTTCATTTGCTCAAGGGTTTAAATGAACAGACGCATCTCAAATCTCAAGCTCTATACATAGTGCAAGTATTTGAGAAAGAGGAGTAGCGGGCTTTACGGCCTTGGAGCAGGCCTGGTCGCCTTCACATCTTCATATGTATTCCTACCCGAGCCGTTCCTTCTTTATTATAGAGAGGAGTGTCTCGGAAGTACGGGTACGCCGTCTGCATGGCGCACCCGATTTTAGTCTTTCGCGGGTTCGCACCTTGCTTTGAACCCAACCAACACCAACAAACCCCTGCTTCTCCTTTCTTTTCATTATCCAATTCCTTCTCAGAACTCTACCACGCTCCACACGGCCGTTGTATGTATGTATCGCTATGTACTACGAGCTTGCTTCGTTCGCCGGCGTTTGCACAGAGATAAAGCTTCTCCCGTCGTTTTCGCTTCACACCGGACTGCCCACTAAGTCACTGGACGCCGCACTAGAACGCCTCACGCCCAACTAAAGAAGCGCCTCACGCTCTTCTATTTCTCCTCCAGTACGATTTCCGAGGAGGTCGCAGGTGTGCGGGTATATAACAGCAGCTGAACTTCATCTTCCCGCAGGCCGGTGCCCCCCTCCCTTCTCGACCACTGCTGATACTGTCTTCCCTAAGGTCGCACTTTGATATATCCATATCCTAACCTCAACTACCTCTCCTATCCCTTTTGCTCCTTCCTTGCCCCTGCCCTCTTCTTCGACTTCCTCACCCCCCCTCCACAGGCCACCAACATGATCAAGGCTCTCCACTTCGTGACCGTAGCGTCAACACTAGCAATGGCCGCTGCTATCAACACCACCAACGCAGGGCCAGTACCATGGAATGAGCACCGCGGTTCCCCTCGCGCAGAGCTCGCCGAGCGCATCATCCCCTCCATCAGCTTCAACATCTCCTGGGGTTCAACCGTAGAATCGTATGGTAAGTTCATCCTCCCCTCGCCCTTCCCTTACATGGTATTTGAGAGCTGATGATTGTTCTTCCTCTCTCTGATCTGAGCAGACTACATTGTCATCGGCGGAGGAACGGCAGGGCTGGCAGTTGCTGCCCGCTTGAGTGAGGACGCTAGCAGCTCCGTTGCCGTCCTCGAGGCAGGTGACAGCGGCTTCAACGTAGATATCATCGATACGCCCGGTCTCTTCGGCGCAGACCTTATGACTAGCGTGAGTTCCACTTCCCATTCCGCCCAGGGCCGAATCTGACAGGGCAATTTCATTTGTCTCATTTCGGGCGCTCACCCGAACTCTTTTTCGTGGTCTTCAGTATGACTACAAATTCTTCACACAGCCTGGTCCTAACACTCCAGCCAAGTACTGGCCTCGGGGCAAGGTTCTTGGCGGTAGCAGTGCGCTCAACTTCCTCGTCGTGAGTTCATTTTCAGGCGTCATCTGCACTCGATCCAGTCTTAACCCCCTTTGCTCTCTGCGCTGCAATGAACCCAGTGGGACCGCGCCGCAAAGCAGGAGTACAATGCATGGGAAGAGCTCGGAAACAAGGCTGGAACTGGTCAAACATGTACAAGTACATGCGCAAGTCCGAGCAGTTCACCGCACCTACCCAGGCTCAACAAGACAAGCTCAACCTCCGCCCTGTCTCAGCTGACTACGGCTCCTCAGGACCCATCAAAGTTTCGTTCCCCAAGTACGTTTCGGAGCAGGTTCAGAACTGGATCCCCGCCCTCAAGACCCTCGGTCTCGCCGAGAACAGCCAGCCTCTTGCCGGTGACAATGTTGGCGCATCCTCCAGCCCTCGGATATCAACCCCGCGAACTCGACCCGTTCCTACAGCGCGGTTGCGTACTACCTACCAAACTCAGCGCGTCCCAACTTGAAGGTCTTCCTCAACTCGACTGTCACCAAAATTAACTTCTCCACTACAAAGGATCTGTTCGGGTCTTACAAGGCCAAGTCCGTCTCCTTCCAGATCAACGGCGAGACGCGCTCTCTTCCTGTCAACCGCGAGGTCATCGTCTCCGCCGGTGTGGTCAACTCACCCCAGATTCTCGAGCTTTCTGGTATCGGAAATCCCACCATCCTAAAGGCTGCTGGCATCAAGCCCATCGTTGACCTGCCTGGTGTCGGCGAGAACCTACAGGACCGTGAGCATATCCTCTCCGTGCTGCGTCTGTGTGGCTTTAGCTCTCCCTCTCTGACATGCCCTATCTCCTCCTTCCTCAGACACCTACACCTGTGCCGCCTTCGAGCTCCAGGACGGCCACATCACGCTCGACAGTCTTCGCAACGACCCGCCTTCGCCGCTGAACAGAGGACTCTCTACAAGCAGAACTCGGACTCCAACCCTTCCATCTACACCGAGACCGTCCCCTCAATCGCCTACATCTCCTTGTCAACCCTAGTCGGCGCCGAAAAGGCCGCTTCAATGACTAACGACGCCGCCGCTTACGTCTCTGGCCTTAAGACACCTTATAATGTAACCCTCAAGAAGCAGCTCGAGTTCTTGCAGAAGTACCCGAAACCATCAGTCAAATGGAGCTCATTGGCATCGACGGCTACTTCGCATCGGTAAGTATCAACACACGCTTGATCAGTCCTAGGCGCACATGACTTACGAACCCTCTTCCCAACATCATAGACTGGCGCACCCGAGGCAGGAAAGAACTACGTCACCTTCCTCGCCGCACAGCAGCATCTCTTCGCTCGTGGCAACATCCACATCAACACCAGCAGCCCGTTGAGCGCACCCATCATCGTTCCCCGATACTACGAGAATGACTACGGTACGTCGCTCTACCACTTACAGAGCTAACGTGCTCGCGACATGTCGAATTTACTGACTCTTGTTCTGCGATGCCTCTATTTCCCACAGACATTGACATCTCCGTCGCCGGTACTGAGTATCTGCGCAAGATCGCAAACGCTACCAACTACGCGAGCTACATCGCCAAGGAAGTCGTGCCCGGTCCCCAATCGGATATGGCACAATTCGTACGCGACTCCGCCTCGACCGAATACCACGGTCTGGGCACATGCTCGATGTTGCCGCGTAACCAGGGCGGTGTCGTGAACAACAAGCTGGTTGTCTATGGCACGAGCAATGTCCGCGTTGCCGATGCCAGTGTTATCCCGCTGCACGTTTCTGCGCACAGTGAGTCTTTGAGTTCCTTGGTGGGAGTACCACGGCCATGGATCTGCCATTGACCAAGAACCTCCGGTTATCGCCTTTTACAGTCCAAGCCACCATCTACGGTGTCGGCGAGTTCGCTGCGGACATCATCCGCGGTCGCGTCCTGTTATGGTGAACTGACGCACACATACACACACACACAAAGTCGGAACACCCCTTCCAACGCTCTCTTGCAGACAATCAAAGACCAACAGGCCCATCGTCTATGTGCTATCTCCCTCTCAAACCTCTTCGCACGTCATCATCCATCTTTCTTCAGAGACGGCTAGAAATCATGCTCTTGCTGCTCTACACGGCGGATCAGGCGGACTTCTACCAATGTTCTCTTTCTCCTTTAGGGCGGGCACACCAGTAATCGCAAAAGATATTCTGTTTTATTGCTATTGTTTTGATGCCTTGTACTTGAGATGTGCATTGCGTGCGATGACGAAGGGAGTCGGAGTTTCTGTTGAGACTGGCAATCCGGACTTCCCACTGGCCCTGTCTCGTCGCTCATAGCTCGTCGTGTACACCCCGGACTCTGAGGTCTTCTCCTCCTGCCCCTCCTTCTTCTCGCCCTTGTTCTCTTGAGACTGCGTGGCCGAAGCACTAGGCTTGGCGCTGCCGCTGGACTTCGGACGTGTCTTCGGGATTCTCCTTCGTCGCAACTTGACAATCGTATCGTTGAGCTTCTTGGCGCGCTTCTCGACCTCCTCGACATTGATGGCCGCATCATCGTCAGGGCCCCGCTTCTTCTGCGCCTCCACACCGTCCTTGAACCACTTCGTGTCCTTGGTCAATGTCCGCTCCAAGGAGTCGAGCTCGGACGCCGAGTACTTGCTGCCCTCGTTCTTAGACATGGCAATGGTAAGGTTGGCCCTTGCATCGACCAGGAAAGCGTCGGCATCCTTCTGGATCTTCTCGAACTTGGAAAACGCTCCTTTACGAGCGGAAGCCTGGGTCAGCCGCTTCTCGACAGGCTTGACAAGGGTTTCAAGAGAGGCACGCTTCAAGCGCAGGTGAGCGGTATCTGCCCCGTCGCCATCGCCGGATACCATGACTGCAGCTCCGATAGCTTCGCTTGGATGGCATCGCGTTCTGCTGGCTTACTAGCCGCTTCGAAGGACTTGTCGTCGTCCAGATGATCACGAACGCGGTAGAGGTACGACTCGAGCTGATTGCGTGCTTCTTCCCGCTCCGCCCGACGCTCTGCCGCTCGATCGAGAGTGTACAATCGGTCCTTACTCGCCCTGTATTCTTCCGGTGCCATCTTGCCGTCGCGCACGGAGCCGGAAGGAGGGAGTCGAACCACGTTGAGCATGAGAGTACGGTCAGCCTTGAGGAGGGCATCTCTCTCCGCCTGGGTCTCGGTAATGTTCGCTGCTTCAGTCTCGTTGAGGTCCTTGGGGGCCGGGGTTACGACGCTGCCGCCGAAGAAGCTGCGAATAGAGTCAACGATGGTGCCGGGCTTGCGCTGCACCTGAAGCTCAGCCTCTTCGATGCCCAGGGTGCCGATGGTCTTGCGACGATGCTCAGGTTGAGATGGGTGTCGACGCTCGCCAGCTCGCCAGCAGCCTTGATGGAGTTGAGCGCGGAGGAGATACCGGTGACGTTGAAGCGAGTGTTTGGGTACCGAAGATCGGCAGTGCCTGCTCGTAACCCAACTCAACAATGAAGTCGTCCGCAACGTCGTCATACTTGCGCAGCACGGCGTCGTTGTCGAGTGGTCCGACGGGGAAAATCAGTTGCGGCTTGCTGTTTCCTTCCTTGAGCACGACGGAGTAAGGATTGTAGTCGCGTGCCTTGATGGCCTTCATCTTGAGCTGAGGATTGAAACTTGCACCGTAGAATGCTGCACCCATGACGGCAGCTTCGTCTGCATTGACATTCTGGGCGATCTTGGCCTCTGGTACGCCGCCGAGGGTGGTGATGGCCTGATGGACCAACGGCACACGAGAGTTACCTCCGACCAGGACGACGGAGGCGATGTCGGCAAAGCTGTTCACCCTGGGAGCGTTCTTGATTGCGTCTGCGATGGGTGAGACGAATCCAGCCTCCAAGCCTGCGGATCGAACGGCATTCTCGAATTCTTCTCGCTCCATGCGAGTACGGAAGTCGATGTCCTCTGCGAGGCCCTCGATGTTGCTTGCGGCAAAGGCGTTGGCACTCAGGATGTGCTTGACGCGATTGGCTTCACGCAAGAGTTTGGCCAAGGCGCGCTGGTTCTGTCGGATGGGGGTTTGAAGACGACCAGCCGAGGGAGTGGCCTCGAACTTCTGGATGAGAAGGTCGCGGACGATGAGATCGAGAGCGAGACCTCCGGCACTGCGGTCCCAGCCGACGGAGAGGACTCGATGTAGGTGACTTCCTTCGGTGTCGAGGCTGCGTGACGATGGAGTCCGGAGTCACCTTCTGAGTGGAGAATCCACGACGGTAGCACGAGTCGATCCTGCGCCAGAGTCGTAGAAGATGTGACGCTCCGGCTCGGGGAAGGTCCTGGTCAGCAGCGTAGTTGACCGCGACTGAGGAAAGGGAAGCCTATAAGTCAGCGGATGAACAAGAACGACGAGATCGCCTTCAGAATGGGCCTTCGCTGAGAGACGCAACTCACCTGCTGCTCCATCGCTCACAAACGAGGGCGCATTCCCACCAGTCCTGCGGCATCGTAGATCGCTTGCCGTTCCTGCGCGGAGTAGAAGGCAGGGACTGTGATAGCGACGTCGAGGCCACCGTAGAGACCGTATGCGCCTGAGGAGGTCATGGAGGGAATGCGGAGATGCGCTCGCCGGCCGTTGCTTCTGCGAGCTCTTTGATGTTGGCGAGCTGCATGCCGACGAGTTCCTCGAGGAGTATACGGTGTTGTTGGCGTTGCCGCGCTGGTATGCACAGGCCGCGCGGTTGTTGGGCGGGGACGACATTGGTGCCATGCAAGGTAGTGGCGCGATCAACGATGTACTTTGCTGCAGTAGAGGACTCGTCTGAGCCGCAGGGAATGCCGAGTAGGAGCCCTGGAAACTGTCGGTGGGGAGGCGAGGTTGGCAGCATCGGTACGAACAGGCGGTCGTCCTCGCCCTTCCATGCGACGGCTGCCTGGATCTTGCGCTTGGAGTCCTTGGCGAGTACGACGTCGAAAGGAAGCCCTGGTTTCATGAGAGATGCCTTGATCATGCTGTTCCGAAGTCGATGCCCACCACGCCGACGCAGTTGACGAGCTGTGGCCCTAACGCCAGCGCTGCAAGTAGAGAGAGGGAGAGAATATAAAAAGACGGAAGAAGACTTGGGCGCCTCCGTGGGCGCCCAGCTGCAGCTGCTGTTGCTGTTGCTTTTGCTGTTGACATCTGAATTCTGTTCTGTATTATGGAAGTCGTCTGTGAGAAATGTGAGGACGAAAGCCTCCTGATCTTCCCTCAAAGCTCCACATCACCAATAAATTCCGATGCGCACACACTACTCTTTCGCTGTCGACACTTGAATACATACATTGCAAACACCCCTCCTGGAATCTTACCCATGTCAATAGCGTGCTGACTGCTGCGTGCCTCGAGGCAGAGGGAGCTCAGATCTCAGTACTCAGTACTCAGTAGTCAGTAGTGAGAGAAAGAAGTCGATTCCTGTGTATAAGAAAGCTCTCTCCCTTGCTCCCCCCCCCCTCCCACTTTCTGTCCTTCCCGCCCTCCCCTCACGACTTCGCCCCCACCACAATTACATCGACAATGCCAGCATCTCTCGTCTCCAAGCTCTGGCAGGCCACCAAGAAGCATGTCACCAAGGCTGTGGTTGAAGTAATTATCGAATCAATTGCGAACCCTTGACAAAGACCCTTAGGGAGAAGGTCGCAGCTATCGAGACCCAGACTCGGGAGTCTCGCGAGGAGTCTCGTCGGGAGCTCCGTCTTACGGAGGAGCGCCTCGTGGCCGCCATGGCCGAACAGATGACCCGCGCTCTCAAGCGACACGCCGAGGACGAGGCGGCCGGTCCAATGCGGAAGCGGGCCCGCAACCCGGAGGGCCAGCGCCTCGGCCTCGACGAGGCTCTCACCTTCGAAGCGCTCGTTAAAGAATTCAAATTTGCTACAAAAGTTTTTGGCACTTCTGCCTTCTCCCGCAGGCGCCTCGAGGGCGCCCTCGTCTTCGCTGGGTACGTGGTCAAGAGTCACACCCTTAAGAACGTCCTCGCTCGCCACCCAGACACCTTCCCCTACAATGAGGCAGACGACACTTACAGCCTCGTTATCTAGATAAGTTAGTACCATCCTGCTCCCGTTCCTATCCGTTCCACCCGTTCTGACTTCTTCTCCCCCCCCAAGCAGCACCTCAGTCCCGGGCGCAGTTCCCCCCTCCTTACTCATACTTGTACATACATCTCTCGCAACCACCCACCCCCCCCCCCCCCCCCTTCCCCCCAATGACAACCTCTCTCAAGGAGTACGTGACCCTGTTCAAGAAGTAGTCGCTGCAGACAGCCGCCGCAAGCCAGAAGCAGGCCGGGGTGGACCCGGTTCAGAGCGACGATCATACTCGTCTTCGCAATCTCGAACGCAAGCTAGACTACAAAGACATTCGCTTCTATCGATCCATCGCTCGGCATGAACTGCGGAAGGAACTCCAACGTGTCGACAGCTTCGAAGCACAACTCTCTCTTGGCGGACTGCGCGTCTATGACAGCACAACGCCCAACTCGATCTACCAGCAACTTGTCGGAATCAAGGACCATCCGCTTGGCCTACCCAAGAGACAGACGAGCTCCACCGAGACGACATAAAGGTTATGGAAGCCGAGGTAAAGGAGGAAATCGACCCCGACAATCCCTTCTTCTACGTCAAGTTTGGAACAAGCCAATGGCCGACCGCGCGGACAATACGCTCGCTTACGCTCAAGCTGCGGTCAATGGAGATCATCTAGAGCGTCGTCCAGTTCTTCAAGCAACCGGAGAGCGAGCTGGAGGTCATAGGCGCCTGATCGATGTCGCCAGTGAGACGATCGAGGGCATTCGCAAGGAAACTCGTGCCGGTCTTGAAAGCGCACTCGAAACCACAAGACGATCGATATGGTCCTTGACATTCAGGCGCCGATCATCATCTACCGGAAACCGTCACTTCTCAAAAGTGCCAGCACCTGGTTCTCGACGCCGGTCACATCTCGCAGGTCAATACTGTGAAGTCTAAGCAGAACCAGCACTACACGGAGGAGGACTACAGACATCCGGAGGGTCTTATGTACGACAGGCTGTTCGTCAAACTGGAGTCGGCGCAGCTTGTCATGGGCGACAATCTCGAGTCTTGTATCCGAGGTTTGGCCGAGAAGTCGGAGGAACACAGGATGCATCTGATTGAGTGGATCAACATCGACGACTTCACGATTCACAACTCTATCATCCCCAAGGCGCCAAACCTGACGAAGTTCAACATCACTGGGCATTTGGCGATGCTCAAGGTGAACTTCTCGGATCGCAAATACAGACGCTTATGCATATGATCGACGTCTCCATTCCTCGGTTCTCGACTCCGGAGATTCCCACGAATGAAACCCTGGGGAACGAGCATGCATCGCAGCCCAACGAGAACGGCGACCAGGATCTCAGCCGACCGGGGATGCTGTGTAACTCTTCGCAAAGCTTGGCGGAGATCCGACAGGAGCGTCGGAGCCGATTTGCGAGTCAGCTGCGAAGCGAGGACGAGTACCTTGTGGAGAATGATGACGAGCAAGACTTCCAGGATGCGGAGGATGCAAGCGCGGACAAGGCGGATGTGCATCGGAAGAACTTTGAGTTGCACTTTGTGGTGGATCGGCTGCAAGCTTCGATCTACAAGTCTAACTCGGATCCGAAGAAACCAGAGAAACTGCTCGTCGATGCGGTCTTTGAAGGCTTTATGCTGCATATTGCCATATTCCCCTTCCATTATGGACGTCGACGTTGGTCTGAGGTCGTTGGAGCTGGTCGATCGGATCGTCCAGCAGGACTCTGCTTTCAAGCACTTAATCGTGTCCAAGGCCATTAATGAAGCGGGGCTGAAGAAGTCGTCTACGTCGGGTTCTACGATGGGCAAGGACCTTGTTCGGGTCAAGCACACGCGAGTTCAAGCCGACTCGCTGGAGTTCATGTCGATCTACGAGGGCATTGATCAGTCAATCAATGTCGAGCTCTCTACTATCAACATCATTCTCACTCGAGTGAGCGTGTTGGCGGTGTACGACTGGATCATGACAGTGAGTTCCTTTCACAAAATCCCAACTAACTTCGATACTGATGAGTCTCTTCTTGATGCGCAGACATTCGTTCCTGAGGATCCACCGCCAACAGCGGAGCAGGAGGGAGGAGAAGTCGCAGACAAGCAAAAGGAGGATGGGCCGGTTGTTGAGAAGCCCCGGCAGGAAAAGCTTCGGGTCCGGGTCAAGCTCACTTCAGTTGTTGTCCGCCTCAACAACGACGGCCAACTACTTGCGACGCTCACTCTTTCGACAGCTGATGTTGCAGTGATGCTGCGAGGACCAACAATCCGAATCGCAGCACGACTGGGATCGTTGTCCTTATCGATAATGTGGAGCCAAAGGTTGCCGATCCAGACTTCCGCAAGCTGCTGACCATTCAGGGTGACGAGAGGGTGACGAGCTTGCCGAATTCACGTACGAGACTTTCGACTCGACCGATCCGCAAACGTACCCTGGGTACGACAGCTCGATCTGGTTGCGCACGGGCTCACTTCGCTTCACCTTCACGGAGGAACCAGTTCGCGAGCTGCTTCGCTTCTTTGCTAAGTTTGCGCAAGTGAAGGCTGTATACGATGCTGCTACGACCGCCGCTTCGGCTCAAGCGTCTCAGCTGCTGCAGCGAGCGACGAAGACGCACTACGATGTGATCATCAAGACGCCTATTTTGGTCCTTCCCCGCGCGGCTAGCTCGGTTGATGCGATCACTGCCAATCTTGGTGAAATCTTCGCGCACAACGCTTTCCCCAGCCAGGATGATGGACATGTCGTGACGAAGCTTGAGGCAGGTCTACGACATGTCCGTCTTGCTTCGCAACTAGGGCACGATGGCCATACACATTATGTGCAGATGTTTGACGATGTCAACATCATCGTAGACATGACACATGAGGACCACTTGGGCCACAAGAACTCGAGCCCCGAAGCCGACACGCGGATTCTGGCCCAGATGTCAGATTTTCAGATCAAGCTCACTCAGGAGCAGTACATCTTCGTCATGGCTCTGACACAGTCTATTCCACGCGCGTTCACGTAGGAAGAAGAAGCTGAGCACGTTTTTGGTCAACCTCCTCCCTTGCCTTCGCGCACTTCAGGAACGAAGACTGTGCAAGTGGCCAAGGAGACGGTCCGAGCGGCCCGACGGTGGACCTGCTTCCTGAGCTAGGCACTATTGCGCACGAAGCCGATCGAGATATCGAGGTCTTCCCAAGCATGGACCTTCACTTCCGGGTCAATTTGATCAACGTCGATATTTTTACCGACGCTGTTACCACTCAGGAGAGCAGTCTGGCCAAATTTACGATCAATGGCGCGGACGTCAAATTCAAGATGATGAGTAACTCCGCTATGGAGGCTGATGTCGCTCTGAAGTCCTTCACGGTATCGGACACCAGGCCCGACAAGGACACCAAGTTCAGGGAGATCATCCCGGCGGTCAAGCACAATGCTCACCAGTTTGTGCTGAACTACACAATGTCGGCTGGAGCGAATGCGTCGTCACTGGCGCTCGTGATGGTCGACAGTCCAAACATCACTTTCTCGCTCGACCCGGCGTTTGCTCTCATGAACTTCTTCATGAGTGTGTTCCCACCTGCGCCGGAGGCCAACACGACCAGCAAGGGCAGTCAACAGGCGAAGAGCAGCACGAACAAGCCTTAGTCAAAGGATTTTTCTGCGCCGGCAGAAAACACTGTGGCGTTCTGCATCAATGTGCTGGATCCTACCATCATCCAGCTCGCAGCACTAGCGAGTGCTGACTCGGAAGCGATCATGCTGTCGATCAAGCAAATCTTGCTCTCACAGCAGGGTGTTCTGGCGTAGAAGGTCGACCGAATGGGCATGCTCATGAAGAGGAACAACCGCCCCAAGGAGTCTTTGCGCTTCCTTGATGACTTTGATGTCACTATGTCGATGGATAGCAGGATGTCTGCAGCTCGGCAGGTGACGAGCATTGAGATTGATGTGGAACTCCTCATTTTCACAGTTTCGTACCGTGATATCATGCTGGTGAGTTCAAGGATCGTTCCTTCACAACCTGTATCTGGTCTGATCTATGTGCCTTTCCGTCCAGATTACCACCGTTGTGAACAAAGCCATCGAGCTGTCGGCGAGCTCCACTCAGGCGGCATAGCAACAGCAAAGTGCTCAGAAACCGGCCGGCAGGACGTCCAGTTCGGTCTCTGGGAGGGAGCGCACATTGCGTCGCTCGATGGCACAAGTTGGTACTGAGAATCAGATCGCATACAACAATGACCAGCAGGACACGGCTCTCAATGCAGAGCTCATCATGACCAAAGAAATTGTAAGTGGTGCTGAGCCCCTCTTCTAGTTGATCAGGATCATACTGACTATTTTCTCTACATCAAATGCAGCTGAAGGCAAGTGTAGCAGGTCTTCAGCTTATCTTGATTGGCGATCTACACTCTCTTCCAATCGTGGATATGAGCTTGCAAAGTTTCGCCGTGAGCGTACGGGACTGGTCCGGAAACGTAAGTTCAAAGCCACAATTTCGTGGTAAAGCATAGAGATCGGTTGCTGATCAACTGTCCCGCGGCGCAGATGCGAATGGAGACCTCTGTGAATGCCTACGTGAACTACTTCAACTTGTCCTGCTCGCACTGGGAGCCACTGATCGACCCGTGGACGTTCAGTCTGAACATGGACCGCGCGATTGCACCTGCAAGCACGAACTTCACTGTTTCTTTCAAACGAAGACTTGAGCTGAATGTAAGCTTGCACTTCACAGTTTCAAGGCTCGAAGGGGGTACTAACGCATTTTTTATGACAGGTTACGACGACCTTGTTTGAGACGGCTCTCACTTACGGTAAGGGCACTCCTCTTCTGCCGATTGAGTTTGCCCAGCTGACCAGTCTCCTCATCTTTCATCTGCAGTGACCTCAATCAACGACTAGAGCATCCAAGCGACCAGCAACCGTAATACGACACCATTCGAGTTGCGAAACCGGACCGGGTACAAAATCGCAGTCTGGCCTGATGTTGAGGACAAGCGTCAACGTCCATCTCCTCAGTACTTGAATGATGGCGACAACATTCCTTGGCGTTTCGAGGACTGGAAGTCTACAAAAGAGGTAAGTTGGCGAGCAGTCAAGATCGTTGTGCGCAGACTGATCAGATGAATACCGCTTTCCTTGAACAGCACATCAAAGAGTCGAGCAGCAACAAGCTCTCTTTGCAGATCGAAGGCATGCCATGGGAGAGGCTGAAGCACATCAGTGTGGATCGCCAACAGCCGGTTTCGACTACGGCTGGTCGTTGGAGACTCCGAACTGGCAAGAGCTCACGAAGAAGTCCACAAGGGTCATCACTTGTCCCACCGCCGACAAGAACGAGGCACCCTTCAAATTCCAGTGCTACACTGAATATGACAAGCAGGATCCAATGAGCCGAGTCTACCCGAAGCTAACTTTGCGGTTGAGGGCCCCGGTGGAGATTGGGAACCTTTTGCCGTATGATATTCAGTTACGGATCTTCGACAAGGATCTCAACCATAACTGGTCCAGCTTCTTGAGAAAGGGTGGGGTATCGCCAATCCACGTCGTGCAGCTTTCGCACTTGCTCCTGTTGAGTGTAGACATCCAGTCGTCGGTTTTCTCACCGAGCGAGGTGAGTAATTCTGCCCAGCTTTCATGCTAAATGAACACTGCTGACTGCTTTTTGTCTTGCAGTTCTCCATCATCGCTACGTAAGCATATCATCGGATCAGGACATGTCTTGAAATGTTGTTACTTAAAACTGACTGTCTTCTTTCTCTGTGCCCCACTTTCTCAGCGATAACCCTGATGGTAAGTTGAACCTAATGACACATGGAAGCAACAAAGAACTAAACTGCCTCTTTTTTGTTCTCAGACTTCCCGGTGGAGAAGGCACTGACTCTGACGGACGCCGAGAATCTGAAGCTCAACTTGCGCTTGCACTACTTCAGATATCCAGACTCTGGTGGAGCATTCAAAGTCCAGTGAGTTTAAGTCACTTGCGATCGGTATTTATTGATGTGATAATTCAACATATTTCCCCGTCCCGTACAATACACTCCCCATACATATTCATCAACCGTGAGTCTACCGACGCGATCTCGAGTGAAATGCACAACAGCGAAGAGAATGTCATGTGCTGACTATTGAAAACCCCTCACAGAAACTGGCTTGCGCTTCGCCCTCAAGGCCCGGTCGTGGACCGGAAGTGCAAAGCTGGTTACTGGCCAAGAGTCCGGCGCGGGCGCTCCTAAGTGAAAAGAGGCCATGCCGTTCTTGTTCTCCTATAATACCAACGAGCGAAGAAATCGGGTTCTCATGCAAGTCGGCAACTCCGCATGGTCCAAGCCAATCTCCTTCAAAGCGATAGGTTCGGAGACTGAGGTAGTCATTCCCTCCAGCACGAAGAACGAGGAGACTCATCTCGGTCTCACGGTTGAAGACGGGTTGGGCAAGTTCAAGCTGTCCAAGGTGGTCAAGCTGAAGCCTCGCTATCTCGTACGCAACCTTGACGAGGCCATCAACCTACGCAAAGCTGGTGCGGCGGATGTGGTCACAGCGAAGCCTGGACAGCTCCTTCCCTTACACTTCTTGCGTGTGGGAGCTTTGAAGCAGATGACCTTGGCGTATCCTGGTCTCAACAACGAGTGGACCGCGCCTTTCAAGATCGAGGACATCGGAAGCGTGCATCTTCGGATTGCTAAGGCGGGACAGCACCAGCATCTTCTCCGCACAGAAGTGGTGCTCGACGGCCCAACGATCTTCATTTCCATCAGTCAGGAGACGTGTGCTTGGCCGTACATGCTGCGGAACGAAAGCGACCACACCGTCACTTTCATGCAAGCGACTGAGCGCAAGGACAACGGAGAGTCTATGGACGAGCAGATTGGAAACTGCTACGAGCTGAAGCCCAAGTCAAAGATGAAATATGCTTGGGACTATCCGACAATGCAAAACAAACTCATCAAGCTCGTGGTCAACGGCAGAGAGCGAAACGTCAACATCCTTGAGATCGGCAGCTTGTTACCGTTCAAGTTCCCCACTCCTAATGGACGTGGCAATGCCGTCATTGCCCTGGACGTTCGAGCAGATGGTCCAACACAAATGCTCGTGCTTTCGAACTGGTCGGAGTCGATGAGCCACTACAAACTCAAGCGACAGAACTCGACGTTCTCTCGTACTGATTCTGTCATCAGTCGAGATGGGGATTCGAAGTTGCCGATATGGACACGCACATCATGTCTGCATTCAAGGCTGAACTCGATGGCATCGGTATCTCACTGATCAACAGGAACGTGCAAGAGCTCGCGTACATCTCTTTCCGCGGCTTGGAGTTCTCGACTGCGGAATCACAGACGACCACCTCGATGAATGTTGTTCG
Organism: Tilletia indica; assembly: GCA_001689995.1. Classification (NCBI taxonomy): domain Eukaryota; kingdom Fungi; phylum Basidiomycota; class Exobasidiomycetes; order Tilletiales; family Tilletiaceae; genus Tilletia; species Tilletia indica. Next base: position 51,450 of record MAPW01000104.1, read on the forward strand.
CAAGTGGATGCAGATCGACAACCAGCCCTTCGGTGGTCTCTTCCCGATAGTGCTGTACCCGAGCGTCGTTCCTAAGGACGGCAAGGATCTGGAGGTTCACTCCACGTCGCAAATTGCGTTGATACGACTCAAGGGACAGAGTCACGGCGTGATGCACATCAAGTATGCATCTATATTACTGCAGGGGATCACCGCCGAGCTCGACGAGGACTTCCTGTTTGCCCTGTACGACTTCTCGAAGCTGAGGGGCGCCTCGTGAGAAGCCGTGGCGGACGAGAACTCGGATTTCATTGAGCATCCCAGGGACATTCCCGAGCCTCACGCCTGGATTGCCGGTCAAGACGACAACTACTGAGGTCCTTCATCTGCAGCCTATCTCTCTGAACCTCTCGTTCATGCGTACGGAGCGAGTCAACGCTGACGAGCGTGTCAGCTCCAGAGACCCCTTGATATTCTTTTTCAACGCGCTGACCATGGCTTTGGGCAACGTCAACGACGCTCCAGTCCGCCTCAACGCGCTCGTTCTGGAGAATTGAGCGACTGTCGCCGGCCGTGCTGCAGCAAAGGATTGTGTATCACTACGGGGAGGGCTTTTTGCTCCAGCTGTATCGTGTGCATGGCTCGGCCGACTTTTTGGGAAACCCTGTCGGCTTGTTCACCAACGTCAGCTCAGGTGTGGCCGACATCTTCTACGAGCCTCATCAAGGTGGGTTGACTATTTTGCAATGCCGTGCCCAGGATCTGACTGACGTTCCTGTTTTTCTGGTCCCTCTTTAGGTTTGGTCATGTACGGAAACAAGGAGCTTGCGCCCGACCTTGTCCGTCCAGATTCTCACTGAGGAGTCTGAGTGGTAGACGAGCAAGGACCTGCCAGGGCCCAATGACCTCAATAGCATCCGAGGACACAGCATCTGCATTCTCGCCAGCGGGGAAAGCAGGCGACGTCCGAAGTTCGGCTACGGTTGGAGCAGAGTGGGCAAGACGAGCTCAACGGCAGCCTGTCTTGGTCCCGTGTCCTTCTTTGCCAGACTCGGGGCGGACCGATGACCCAGCCGACGGACGAGGGCGGTGATGACGTCCAATGACTGCTGTCTTGATGTCCAGAGCTCGGGCGAGGACGATGCCCCAGATGGCGTGGACGACGGTACCCCATTCGAGCAGGGGCTGTCCGTCCGTCTGTCCGACGATGAGGAAGGATGTGAGTGTACCAGTGAGAGCGCGGAGGTAGGCGATAGCAAGGCCGGACTCAGTGACTGGTTCTCGGTAGGACAGCGGAGTCGAGGAGAGTCTTGAGGTTCCGGGAGAGGGTGTTCTGTGTGATGATGACTGGTTCTATGCGTGGATGGCGCTGGAGTTGGAGGTGGTGGGGAGGGAGAAAGAGCGGAAGAGGGGCGTCAAAGGCCTCGAATGCGGAGTATGTGATGAATGGGTTCTGGAGGGCTTGCAGGCGAAGAAGGTCAACCGCTAGGACGGAGACCACTCTGTGAAACATGAACGCGGTCAGCTTCATTGTTCTCGATGGAGCTCAGAACGCAGATATGAGCCAACCTTTAACGAGGTCTTGACGCTTGACGATGAGCTTCATGATGCCGACTGTCGCTTGCGGGAATGAATGGTCAGCGGTCAGCATAGCATGCTGCGGCCTGCGAGCGTCGGCTCCAGGTCAAGCACGCCCCTCATACATATGTTCCACTCAGAGACATGCCTGCGAGTCCTGTGGTACGCCGTGGGGGGACCCTTGAAAGATCTATCCTCCCCAACGGTCAAGCAGTGTGGATGACAGCCACGACGACAACCAGGAATTCGCAAGTGAAAAGGCACTGAGTTACTCCCAGCCAGCAAATCAACAGGATCTTAGGGTTTGCTGTCAATATGCGCTCCGATGTACGCCCAGCGGTGGCGGGACTGCTGATCTATCCTTCTCCATTTCAGCAGCGCCTTTCGGAACCATGGAGAAAAAGGAAGATAGGGTTCGCTGTGGTCCCCCCCCCCCCCCCCCCAACCCAACAACTTTCCACCTCTTCATTCTACCTCTCATACTCACCTTCTTACTTTCGACCACTCAACTCCAACCAGATGACGACCCACTATACGAGTAAGTTTCTCCCTCAGAAATGTAGGTTGATTTTGCTGACATCTGATGCTATCCACAGTCGTCTTCGTGCTTCTCTGTGTCGAGATTTTCATGTTCTGCACAATGGTCGTGAGTTCTTTCAACCCTTGCAAAGGAAATAGTACTAAAACTCTCTGAGATTTACAGCTCCCCCTGCCTTTCACGGTCCGACGCAAATTGTTCAACTTCCTCGGAACCAGCTCCTTCATCGGCCAGATCCAGAACTGTGTAAAGATAGTATTCATGTGAGCATCATACCTTCCTACCCCATGCCTTTATGCTTTCCGCCACACTCATACTCATCCCCCCTTTCTGTACGAACAGCTTTGTAGCGGTCCTCTTTGTCGACGCTGTCCAACGGCTGATGAAGGTCAACCACGAGATCCAACTTGCCAAGCAGAACAGGGGCACCTTCGACGTCCGCACGGAGATCAGCATGTCCGCTAAGCGCCTCTATGCGCAGAGGAATATGTACCTGACGGGTTTCACTCTTTTCTTGAGCCTGTGAGTTCCCCCTTCACGCCCTGTTGTGCGATACGTACTGATTACTGAACTGGGTTGGTCGTGATGAACAGGATCTTGTCGCGCACGCAATCTCTCATTGCTGATCTGATCAAGGCACAGGAGGAGATCGTGTCGCTGAAGAAATCGGCTGGTGGAAACGGCATCACCCAGGGCGAGAAGCAGCAGCACGACACCCAGATCGGTGAGCATCCAACCTCTGTCTCCTTCTTTGACGCGTCGGTCGCTCATTTCGGTCATTTTTGCAGTGACGCTCAAGAAGCAAGCAAAGAACCAGCACGACGAGTACGTCCGTCTGTCGGACGAACTGAACGCTGCCAAGGGACAGACGAGCAGCAAGCGTGCTGATTGAAAGGTCGTTCACCACGCCCCGCGCGCTCCTTCGAAATTCCAACCGAAAGGGCAAAGCAACCTCTCCGCCCCTCCGCCCCTCCGGCCCTTCGCCGCCGCGACCCAGCGTGCATATGCGATACAACGTGTAGCAAGGCAAATTCTCTGACGAATCATTGACGCCCGACGCCCTGCTTGAGTAATAAACGATCATGATTACGCTTCTATGCTTAAAGAGAGGCTGTGATGGAATTGGAAAGGTGCGAAGAGCGTGCGTTAATGGGTGTGAGAATTGGAAGGATGAGGGAGCCCAGAGAGAGATTTCGAAATGAAGAATGTGGTATGTAGTTGGACAGCCGTCGTCGACGCTTTTGGATATCATCGATCTATCATCGCTCCTCCTAATCCTCCCCGTCCGGCAAGAGAATCTCCAACTCATCCAAGTCCGACAATGTCAGAAATTCACCATCCATCGCCTCATCATCATCTCCCTCCCCATCCTCCTCCTCCTCCTCATCGTCCACCTCATCTTCCTCCTCAGTCTCTATTTTTCTTGCTGCTCCTTCTCTCACCCTGTTCCCGCCCTTGTGACAAAGGAGAACTACGAGGTATCGGCCTACGGCGACCTCAACTGGTGATTTCAACGATCACTGGGTTGCGGAAGTCGTCGATGATCTCAACCTGGGCAAAGCGAGGCCCAATCAGGCCCTACGGAGTCTAAGCTCTGGAATTCGCTTCCGCCACAAGAACCAGCAGGGCTGCTACCTCTTCGCCTCGACCGCTCTGCTTCCACAGTGGGGCTGGAAGCAAGTCGAAGTCAGCTGCATCAGGGAGAACAATCCCAAGGATGACCACAAACACTGGATCATTGAGAGCCACACCAACGCTATGTGAGTAGACAGACCTCTTTTGTGTTGTACCGCTCTCATTCCGTTTTCACGCCTGCTTCTCACACGTTATGTCAACTCCCCACAGTGGCCCCGTGCAACGCGCAAAAAATGTCGCTCGCCCTCCTTCTGCGATTTCATCTGAACGTTGCCATGATGACCCCGAACAATATAATGCTGGGGGTTCAATGGTGCATTGCAGCAGACCCAAGACGCGCGGGAAGAAAGCTACCTTGTTCGCGACGCGGACAAGTTCGACATCGTCGCCTCCGTCCTTCCAGATTGGCCGTTCTTGTGGAAGTGGAACGGACTGCGAATGAACAGCTAGTTCGACGACTCGAACAAGTACTACCTGGGTCCTGGTCGGGAACGTCGTGATCTGGTGGGGATCAAAGATCAGCTTGCCCGTCTCTGTCATGGTGCTCGGCTGGTACTTGAGTCGCATTCAGCGTCGCCATGCGGATCTGAGTCCAGCGGACTTAAGCCAGTTTGTCTTCGTCGGCAAGGTGGCAGGCATTGGCTGGTTCTTCAACTACCTGCCTTTCTTCATCATGGTGTGAGTGATTTTCCCTTCAGGCTACTGTCTGCTTCGGCCTTCTAACCGATCGCGCCTTTTCTTACTATGACAACTTCAGACGAGTCACATATATCCACCACTGCGTGAGTTCAAACCTTCTATCCACTCCAATTCGTGCATGGTGCTGATCTCTTTGTGCCTTTCAGTGCCGACACTGTACTTCGCTGTCATCATGCTTGTACATCTGCTGGACCACTTCATCCGGAACAACTCCACAGCGCGGATTCGCGTCCGCATGGCGTCTATCGCACCACAGCGTCGATCCGCTCTCGGCGGCGGCGCGGACGAGAAGGCTCAGCTCATATCTTGCAACGCGACTTCGAACCCCGAGGCAAGTGGCCTTACGGTCCATGCTGCGCCGGTCCAGGCGCCCGTGTTCGCTCAAGTGAAAAACGTCACTTTGGGTGTGGTAGCCGGAGCGGTGATTGGTCTGTTCTTGTGGATGCACGGAACTTACATGGGCCGATGGACCGATGAAGAAGTGGTGGGGTGTGGAATTCCTGAAGACGTGGAACATCTGTGAGTTGCTCATGACTGTTGTCGGGGACGTCTAAGAAATTTGCTCACCTCTCGCTTTGTCCTCCACCTTCAGATTGAAGCAGCAACATCGAAACCCCCTTCGAGCATCCGCATTTCTGGCTTCCTCACCGTCCTCGATTTTCCCTCTCGGCTCTTGGTAATCCTTCTTCCTCTCTACGCAATCTGGGGCTTCCCTTATCCTTCCCTGCTGTCCGTGGACTTCGCCTGCGCGAGCTCTTCCCCAACACCCGTACCAGTGACAAGTCATTGCATCAGCGGTACCAATTTCCCATCGCGCAGTGAGTTCACACGTCCACAGATGGCCACCTGTGACGCTCTTCACTGACATCCACGTCTCTCACCGGTATAGAGTATAGATCATCCCCACCTGAGCCAGCGACAGCTTTCATCCGGGAGCACAGCAAGCGACTTTCCTCGCTCAGTGCCCGGCCACCCACACGTCCACCTTCAGCTTCGACTGGAGACTCAATCTTGTCCGCCCGCACATAGGCAGATCTCGCTTCTGACATCTCCATCTTCGTTGTATCGGCCTCATTGGCGGCAGTCTCCTCACCTCGGGACTTCCTGGCGTCACCGACATTATCCACACTTGCGTTCCCTCGGTTATGCTCCTTGGCGGCGTTACCCGCTCTCGGTCGTCCCCCCATGGCGCCCGGCTATGTCATTCCCGACTTCCCTCCTTCACCCAAATCCACTCACACCTTCCAACCTCACAACTCCATACCGGCCTTCACCCCTCGTGCGTCTCTCGTCAGCGCCCTCTCTCGGACCGTCTCCCTCTCTTCTTTTCACTGTGACGGGCCCAACACAGACACAGACACGGATTACCTTCAGGACGGTCGCAGAACCCCAACCCAAGACATGGCCGACCACAACGATGGCGGCAATGCTTCTCCCCAGAACCCTGGTTCACCTGATTCAGTTGGAGACTTGAAGATCAACATGCCCGGACAAGGCAACAACAACAATGATCGCAGAGGGACTTTCCCTCGCATGAAAAGCGCCAGTCAACCAGGTGTGGATCTACATACATGCGCGTTTATGCTCACACGCTCACCCATACATCATCTACACCTTACCCTTTTCAGCCTCCACTGCTAAGGACCGAGTCCGTCCCCGGCACAATCCTCAACCTTCCCACTCCCGCGAAAACTTACACCTCCATTCCGACAACAGCAATGACACCCCACACCACGTGCGTATGACTGATTGCCCAGCCTCTTTGTCCCCAGCTCGTTTAGATGACTCACGACCTCACTTTCACAGAGCTCCACGCACTTCTCAGCTCGACCCAACTCCTACCACTGAAAGCCGTCTCAGGAATGTCTACCCGTTCCAATACCACCATCGGCGACGAGGATAGCACCTCTACCGCCGGTGCAGAGAGACATCACCGCAATCACGTTCGTTCTCACAACTCCCACCAACTCTCATTCCGAGCACGCTACCCATGGACGAGATCCCACTGGCTTCTTTGAGCGCGGAGCCGGCGCCCCCTACGACCGTGGCGGACAGACAAAAGGACAGGTTCGTCTCGACGAGGACACTGGCAAAAAACGCTACTGGAAGCGCTGGGGTCCTTACTTGGCCGAGCGTCAGTGGGCTACCGTCGGTGAGGACTACTCAGCCAATGGCGACGCCTGGTCTCACTTCCCACACGAGCACGCCCGCAGTCGTGCCTTCCGCTGGGGTGAGGACGGTCTTGCTAACTTGGGTGACAACCACGGTCGCCTTGGCTTCAGCTTGGCGCTTCCGAAGGGCAAATCACCAACATTCGATCCGTATCAGTGCGTAAAACCGTGGCTCCGACCCTGCCGACATCCACCTAATTCCCCAGCTTGTCTTCCGCAACACGTGGGCCTGGCCCAAGGAGACTCCTCCCAAGCCGGAGCTCAAGCAGGTCAACGAGTATACGATCCAAGTCACGCACGAGAAGATGGACAGCTCATTCCTCCAATGCTCCACGAGTCCTGCTCCTTCGTACCCGCCTGAGCGACGCGGTGCCGCACCGGAGCCCGTCAATGATGAGGGAGTCGCTCCTACGCTCATGTTCACCGAGAACGAGACCAACCTCGACCGTCTGTACGATGTCAAGAACAAGAATGGGTTTGCCAAAGATGCCTTCCACGATGAGATCATGCTCGAGCACCGAATGGAGAAGGACCGTGCCAAGGCTGTCAAGAAGATGCGCATGGTCACCAAGAGTGACAAGAAGATGGTCAAAGGCCCTTCCACTCCCAAAGCGCACCAGCATGCAGTATAACGAGGACAAGAAGCTGGCTCCTCCCTCGGACAGTCCTTCGCAGGACTATGGCGAGGAGGCTCCTCATGAGAACGGTCAGGCGGCTGAAAATGCCGAGCAGGGACACGACGATGAAGAGGAGGGGCATAAAATCGCGGAGGAGACTAAGGTCCTCCTTACCGACTACGACGACAAGGACGGTTCCCAGACTGCCGAAATTCGCAAGAAGGCCGAACTCTCTGGTCGTCAGCTCAGCCAGGACGACGGAAAAGGTATATTCTCCCCTGCGCAGTGTGCGTACGCGCTTTCTCATACCCTCAGAGCTTGCTGCTGACCTCTCTTTACGTCTCCACCTTTGTCCGACCAGCTTTCTCCGCGGTACTCTCCCCACCTCAGGAGGCGTCACCGAAATCCCTACTGGCCTTCCAGCCACATCCTCTTCGGGTATAGCTACTTCGAGGCCGACCTCAACGGCAACTTCGCCAACAAGCTCGACGTCGATGTTGACATCTTCTACGTCTTCCTCTACCACGACCACAGCTTCGTCACCGCCTCATCTGCGTCATCGACTTCAACGTCAAATTAGTCCACTTCCACTTCCACCTCAGCATCCACTGCCGCGCCCATTTCAACATCAACTAGCTCAAAGCTCGAAGCCGTCTTCGAGCACTAATACTTCGAAATTCGCGTCGTCCTTGACCACACCATTTCGGGGAAAGCTCGAGGGGGTCGACCTCGGTCTCGCACCTGATGGCGCAGCTACTTCTTGCTGTATCAATCTCGCAAGAGATAAGTACCTCCTTCGTATGTAAATTACCTCGACGCGGCTGTTCCCTCATAATCAAAGGCCAATGATCGCGCACCTTTCTACATTAGTGTGTTGTACATTTTTTCTTCTAGTACGACTTCAACCCTAACCCTAAGCTCTTACCCCTTTCATCAACCAACGTCCAACATCACATAGGGAAACTATGCAGGCTTTCTTCGCTTTCTTCTTCGATTGATCTAACTATGTTCCTCGTTCTATTCCTATTTGACTTCTACGCCCTGATGCCTGATGACTGACCATAAGGCCACAGAACTTCTTCTGTTGGTGTCGTACACTCGTACGTAGTACAGAGTATCTAAACGCATCATCCGAGTACTTTAAGGAAGGCTTTGGCGACGAACGGAAGCAGTGGGTGACTTCAAGAAAGGTATAACGGTTATGAAAGTTTTGATGGAGGGATATGATTATACCGCGGTGGCTTCATAAATTCGAGTGAGGGAGGGACGAGCTGGAGGACGAAGCAGTGCCATATTTCAGTTCAGCCAGCGGGCAAATTTCAGCTCTGCAATCTCCCTGCACTAGCCCACTCCCAGCTCAGCCCCTTTTTCAAAAACGCGGTCCTAATTTGCGTGAGGCGTTATGATGGTTTTGGATGGAGAGGACATGGATATGAAGGGGGGGGGGGGCCTTCATAACCCTCTTAAGAGAATCATAACCGTTATGAAAAACCTGGGGTTATGACAGATTCATAACGCGGTTATGCCATTCTTGAAGTCACCCAGTGTTACCATGGAAGATGACTTCCCTCATTCAGCATGCTCAAGCTATTAGCGGTACAACGGCATCCCGCTTGTCTCGGTACGAGACTCCCCGCAACGTAGGCGCGTATGGAACGCCGTTTGGGTCACGGTGTTTCACTCGATTGCACGCCAAACGAAATCGCAAGTCAGTGGAACGTCCGCCAGAATCTTCTTTCATCTGACTTTTGGTCCGTTCGACCTCCATCAAACTCATCCGTTTGTCATTCAGAATCCATAGTATTGCCCACAATGCCGTTGCTTTCGTCCGGTGTGCTGCTCCGTTACCCCTTCTGAGCCATCCGTTACCTCTTCTGAGCCATCCGTTTGCCCTGTTAAAGGCACTCACTTGTCCCTTTTCCAGGCTTTGTTCACCCATTTTTTTCTGCTGATGGCCCCTCAAGGCATCCGCTCCCTCATTTGTAGAAGTGGTTCGGCAAGCATTACATTAGTTTCTGAAAATCTCAGGGAAAACATACATAGTCTAGACTCCCTCTATGTATGTACAGGCAGTACAGCAGGGTCGCGGACCGCGGTGGGGCTATCCGCTATGGTCTATGCCACTATGTGAATGTGGAATGTGGATGGAGGCACTTGTTGGTTTTCTTGAGTGAATTAAACCTATAAAAATACAGACACTCGATCTCGCGACACGGTGTCGAAGATCTCGCAACACCGTGTTGAAGGCCTCGCGACACGGTGTCGACAGTTAAATGACAAAGGTGGATGAGGGACGAACGGACCTGAGCGAAAAGGTCTAACGGAGCCATGTTCAGGACAAAGGGTGCAAAAGTGTAGGGCGAATGTCAACTTGTGTGTGAGACTTTACAGGATGAAGGTGAGGTAATACAGGGGGAGAGGATAAGACCGGGCGGGCGAACGTATGAGGTTTTAAGGGGACGAACGGATCAAATTCCGGACAAACGGAAAATCCGGCGGACGTTCGACTATTTTGCAACGAAATCGAAGTGCACAAACACAACATTGAGCTCCATTCTATTTCCTTCCTACTTCAAGCGGCCTCCTTACAGACATGCTCTCTTGCCTTACCAATCACAGACAAAACCGGGTGTGATCGATAGGTACTGTATCAGAGGAGGTCTTCCTGGCCTTGAAATGCATTCCCTTTGCCCCCTCCCCTGGCATAAGGATGAGCACGGAGCTCCCCGGAATTTCCGGGTTCCGGGGCGGGGCTCCGAACCAATTCCGGGGCTTTTCAGGGCATTCCGAATTCCGGCTGAATTGCTCTTCTGTTAGGCGGCAAGCTCCGCATTACGGGAAAAAAACCTGGGTTCATCCTTCTGCGATTCCGGCTCCGTCAAAATAAAGGCTGTCATCAATTTTTCATTCCGCATTCCGCAGGCCCCGGAATGCGGAATTCCGCCGGATTCCGCAACATCGCGGGACTCTCCTCTGCAGTCCCAGGATCACGTAGATGTGGGTCCAAATCGACCTTCTCTCATATATAGCATTCATGAAGGGTCTCCCGAGCTATGGATAGCTCAATTGATGGCTAAAACCCGTCTATCATCGTGTCTTCGAGGCTCAAATGAGCCTCTGAGACCCCGCGAGTGGGGTCTCTCACCCATGAAACTCGGTCATAGAGTCTCAGCAATAGATGAAACCCCAAATGAGACTCTTCATCACGTGACCCCCGGAATCTCCCGGAATCCGGCAGAATTCCGGGGAAGTGAGCTAGTTCGGCCACAGATTCCGCATTCCGCACTTTTTGGCGTGGGTTGCCAATGAAGATTCCGCATTCCGCATCAGCGCCCACCGGAAATTCCGGCTACCGGACGAATAGCCAGAATTTCTAAAATTACCACAATTTCAATTTCGGCTCCGGGAAACCCCGGAATTTGCTACGGAATCCGGCTCAATTCCGGGAACCCGTTTCCGGGGCGAGCTCCGTGCTCATCCTTACCCTGGCAAGAAGGTGAGAAAGAAGAAACTCTCATTTTCTCGATGCCCCTTCTTCCCTCTGCCCTAACTCGCCACTCAGAGCATCTACATGGCTCAAATACGCTCTGTTTACTCTCTGATATTAGGCGAACACGTACTGGCTGCCCATCTGTCCTGGAAGAGAGTATGGAGCCCTGATTCTAAAGCAGGAAGATGGAGGACCTTTCTGTATGGAGTCGAATCCTTTTCAATTTCCGAACCCACATATTAGTTGGAAACTGGATGGGTGGTGGTGGTGAAAGAGTGGGATTGATGTGGTAGGAAGAAGGAAGTACAAATGGCAGACAAAGAGGAGGACAAAAGAACTCAAACACGAGAACTTAGTAAAGACGGAGTGCAAATGTCTCTGCTCGAGACCTAAGGAGAGTAATTGAAATAGCGTTGAACATGTAAGAAAAAGAGTGCATCAAGCCCCTCCAATGCCTGAGGGCAGTCGTCGCCGCATGGTGTGAGGCGCCTTCCAGAGAAAATACCAATGGGGTGAAGGCCGTACCCCGGTGCTCCAGCAGCTGCTCGTAGAGAGCTCTCTTGGACTCCGCCTTGTTGTCCAAAATGGCATCCAATGCCCGCCTTGCAATAGCCCATCTGTCCATAACCGTGGGAAGAAGCTGACGCTCAGTGCGGTGCGCAATCGCCTGGGCGACTTTGGAGGTGGTGGAGATGAAGGTGAGGTCGAACTCAGTAAGGACCCCACGGGGAGCGCCCGGACCAGAGACGCGCAAATCTGTGCGATGGTTGTCCCCAATCAAATGAGGTTCCCGCACCACCATCGTCCCAGGCACCCGGTCCAAGCCCTGCTCAACAAAATATCCCACAGCATTATGACGCTTGACACGTCGGTGAGACACCATTGTGCAAGTGTCGTCGTGGCCATGCGGGGCTCGCAGTCCGCAATCCAAGCAGCGAAAATTGGGCATCGGCTGCAAGGTACGAAGCTGCAGGCCCACTTGAATTTCCCGATCAGATAATGCTGTGTTGATGTCGAAAGGGAAGACTGAGAGCCAGCGGCGGCCAAGAGGCGAGCTGTGACCGAGCACCGAGATGAGTTGGTCGATGGGGAGGAGGGGAGGAGAATCATCCGAGCTGACTGCGAGGCTGACGAGCATCCCCGTCCAGACCTGCTTGGTAATCATTTTCTATTTTCGGGCATAACGCCTATGATAGATATTGGCTGAAGCCTGATTACAAAAGCAACCGAAGGAAGCAGAAAAGGGAAGGGAACAAGAAGAGGTGGTGCAGGAGGTTAAAATGGAGACAGGATAGTCCAAATGGACGCGGGAGGGCGAGATGGGTAAGGATACTGGGGAGGTGATGGGTGTCTGTATGACCGCGGCGCCGATAATCGCAGCCGCAGCTGCTGAGGATGTGTTTGATTCGAGGTGTAGATGGGTTTGGGCAGGCAATGTGTGTATGTGTTTAGACTTGCTGTCCAGGTTGCTGGTGCTTGAGGGGTTGATGGAAACGACCTGTAGATAGGAGAAACTTGGCCGTTTCCGGGAGAGCGGCTGGGCTTAGGTGGTGGGGGAGTTGATGAATGGGAAGCCCTTTCGCGCGCAGCTCTTTCCGAAGTGTAAGGCGTTCGATCGAATATCGCCGGCATGTCATGATGATGTGAGGTATGTCGTCGAGTACGCCGCATGTATCGCACTGGCTCGAGTCCCTATGCCCGAATCGGTGCAAGTATGCGTTTGTAGGGGCGTGTCCCGACCTGGCCTGGAATATGGCCGAGGTGGCTGCTCTTGACAGTCGGGAGAGGGCCTGCGCAGTTGCCGTTTTCCCGCTTCCCTTCCTCATCCTCCTGTGAAAACCACCCCCCTTTCCGATTCTGATCCTTCTACCGCCTGCCACCGCGTTCTTCACTCCTTCTATCACCGCCGCCAAACTAATCGCCACCTCTATCTCTGCTTCTACCCCGTCCTCACCTTCCGCCGCCTCCTTTGCCAACCTGTCCACTTCCTCGTTCGCCTGAATTCCTTCATGTCCTGGGCACCAAATAATCCGCACCTTGCACCACTTATGGTTGACGCGCATTGCTCCGATGATGGCGTGAATTTGCAGTATGAGATGTTGACCTGACTGACGACGCGGAGGGCGACCAAGGGCTTGGATGGCGGCTTGGTTGTCTACTGCGATTGTGATCTGGAAGAGGGGGATGTTGCTCTGCTCCGAGGCTTGAAGCGCCATGAGAATGCCCTGTAACTCCGCCTCGTAGACGGTATGGTGTGTGTCTGAGCCAAGATGCAATTTGGAGGCGTGCCTTGTCCGTTCGTTGAGCGCAGCTGCTCCCACCCTGCCCCCTATGCGCGAACCGTCCGTAAACCAAACTTGCTCGAATAATGAACCCGACAAAGACGCGCACAGCTCCAGAGCGTCTTCACGGGGGAGGATCACGGTTTCGATGTTGCCTTCCCAGCCAGGTTCGGCAGGAGCGGGGCTGATGTGCTCGAGTGTGTTGAGATCCACCGATGCAAAGAAGTCTTGGGTGAAAATGCGCATCAATGGTGTTTTGTAGCGCAATGTTGGTCGACTAAAGGCGCGTCTGGCAGCCTCAGCGGCGGGATTGAAGGTGCTGCCCGTGAGCAGTTTCGCCGCTTGGGTCGCCACGATGCTGTCGAGATGGGTTTGAATTGCGGGGAGGCCGGTGTCAAAATGAGTGGCGTCGACTGGGGAAGTGCGAAATCCGCCAGCGCCCGACGGAGGACCGAATTCTGCAGGATCTGCAGTCGCTTCACAAAATGGTTGTTGGCACCGAAAGGATGCCAAACGATGGTCGCGTATTGTGCTTTGGGCAGCACAATGGACTTGTAGAGGCGGAGAATATGGGACATACTGATACCCCTCGCTGAGTTCCCGAGCGAGGTGATGGCCATCCATGCCGCTTGACTGCGCTGCAGCGCTCGGGCCCGTTGGGCTTTGAACAAGAGCTTGTTATCGAGGAGGACCCCGAGCAGCTCTACAGAGGGCTGCCAAGGGATGACTTGGCTGTCCAGCTGTAAGGGCTCCTTCTCATCTTCCCAAGGGTTCCTGGACAGGAGCGTATAGTGCGTTTTGTTGAGGTCCAGGAGGGTTCCATGTAGCTTCTGCCAGCGTTGAGTGAGAGGAGCAACTCGCTGCATGCTGCGTCTCATTTCGGTTGGCGATGTTCCTGAGACCAACACTCCCACATCGTCAATGAACCCGGTGGCTGTGTACTCCGGGACCAAAGCGGAGATGGCGGAGATGAGGGGTGCGTTGTAGAAAAGGGACAGCAGCGGTGAAAGTGAGGATCCCTGGGGGCATCCGTCTCGCCGATGTCGAGGCTGGCAGAGGTGCCCGCTTAGAGAGTACCGAACATGGCGATTGTGGTGCCATGATTTGATAACTGCCACAAAGTTTGCCGGCACGCCGGCCATCTTCAAGTTGTGGCAGAGGCGGGCGTTTGGCATGCTGGGGAACGCTGCCTTAGAGTCGAGAGACAGCAGGCCGAGGACACGACCCCGTCTCCACTCGTGATGAGTCCGTTCTGTGAGGCTTGTGAGGGCGTCGTTGGCTGACCGACCCGGTCTGCCTCCGAAATGCTGGTCCGGAAGGAGGTGTTCTTTCTCGGCAAGGAAAGACAAGCGCGCTGCCAACGCCGAATCCCATATCAGACCCAGCCTGCTGATCAGGTCGATAGGTCGCCATGCACTTGGAGCGGTGTAGTCGGGGCGTTGGGCCCGCTTCCGGATTGGCCCGGCCTTGTCCTCGGCCGCCCTCTTCTGGCTGGTCTGGGCGGTCTGGGCGGCGACTACGGCCGCTGCGGAGCGTTTCTCTATGTAGTGTAAGCTGAAGTATCGACCCGCTGCTCTCACTTCGGTGCTGGGTCGCGTCCACATCGAGGCATGGTGTTGCCTTGAACGCATCCAGGGGGAATCATGTACCTAATCAATGCACCATAGTATCCGTGCGCAGTCGAGAACCTCGCTGCGCGCAGTTGATTTGTGCCATAAAATAGATTTCAGTATTTAATGTTATTGAAAATAAATAAATCAAAACATGATAGTTTTATTTATCGATCATTCAAATATTTAATCACGATGTTATTACAGTTTCTCCAAGGTTATATAGCACAATGAATCTCGGCTGGGAATAACAGGCTTTATTACTATGCTGCCGTTTCTTGAATAAATATTTGAAAATAAGATAACATGCCATTTTATCATTATTGAGGGCAAAAATTATTTATAACGATTGCAAACGTGCCATTCAACAAAGTCGTTTCCTGTGTTCAACAGTAAACGATAAGAGTAAAGCATGATGGAATAGAAGGGGACGAGCTCAGTATGGCAGCATGTAGATGATGGGATATACAAAAATGGGTTCCTACAGCCGCCGATAGCACTCGCGATATGGCCATGATGCTCGATGCGGCACCGATAGGCTCACAACCGGACTGAATTAAGCCAGCACCAAGAGAAACGTGGCTGGGGTGAGGAGAGTAGGGATGTACACTGGGAGGAGAGGGGAGGAGGATGTTGGTGGGTGTGGAGGGGACTGATGGGTCGCAGTCCGGAGATGGAGCGGGTGGGCGGCTCAGCGGGTGCGAGAGGGGACTGCGCGAAGTCGTTCCTCGGCGGCGAGCAGGGTCCACGTCTTCAGTATCCAGTTGTACCGGAAGTGGTGGGGGTTGCGAAGGAGCACGTTAGATAGGACTTGGTTGTCGGCCTGACAGCCGGCGAGGATTAGCATGGCCTTAAGCTCAGCCTTCGACAATGAATCTTTTTCAAGCCATCGAAGTTGCTGGTTCCATTCCTGCAGGAGTAAGCGGAGCACTCCCTGCTCGTCGTTGCGCTGGGGGTCAGCGGTACGAGCCCGCTTCTTGGTGGGTTCTGGCTGGCCAGTGGCGTTCGCGCCCTCGGCCGAGAGACCGGGTCTGAGCTTCGATGAAAGTAATGAGAGTATTATTCAAACGCTCGGAGCGTTCCTCGGCCCGCTGGAAGGCGCCCTCGAGAGTGATGACCTTCTGTGAGACGTTCTTGGTTAATAGATCGGCCAATTTCTCTATAATGCTCTGGGGGACTGAGGTGCGTGACGCTGCACGCACACACACGGAGTATACGAGAGCGGGGGCCGGGGGTTTGTAATTGCTTGAGGGAGAGGGGGAGGAAGAGGACGTTCAAAAGTGGGAGAAGAAACAAGAGGGAAGAGACTTAGAAAGGGGGAGGGGGTGGGCGACTGAAGTAGTTGCTGGTGCTGCTTTGGGGAGGAGACGTCAGGAGCCGATGTTGCATAGAATGTAACGCTATTCAGACGGTACTTACTAGTTAGACAATGAGGCTGTAGGAACCATCCTCGTTGCGGCGGAAGATGTCTGGGTGCCGAAGCAGGACGTTCTTGACGGTATGGTCCTTGACAATGTATCCTGCGAACACGAGGCCGGCAAAGATGCGGCGGCGCGAGATTGAGTTGCTGCCAAAAATTTGGGAGGCGAATTTAAATTCTCTGATGAGCGCCTCCCTCGTCTGGAGCCTCGTCGAGGGACTCTTCCGTGGAGTTCCGGGCCCGCTTCCGGATTGGCCCGCCCTCCTCCTCTGCGGCCCTCTTGTGTGCGGCCTGTGCGGCCTGTGCGGCGACCATGGCAGCGAGAGTGGCATTGGCCTGAGAGTGGCATTGGCCTGCCAAGGCTCCTGACGGGATATTGACGTTGAGGAGGGCGAGGTCGTGGTGGGAGGGCGGGAAGGAACAAGCTGAGGGGGGAGCATCTATATACACAGGTATCGATACGCCGTCCTCTACTAAGGTCGCCTCTCCATCGAGGTACCCTGAGGCCATGGCCAGGATTGATTCCAGGGGGTTGAAAAGTAATGTACATATCTGAATGTTGACAGCGAAAGAGTGCAGTCAGTGTTGTGCATTGCGGGACGAACTTGTCAGTTGTGTGCGCATCGGAATTATTCTGACCTGATTGTAGCAGAAGGCTTCAGGATTTCGAGCGAGGACGTTCTTGATGGTGTGTGTCTTGACAAAGTATCCTGCGTACACTAAGGCAGCCTCGATGCGCGGACGCGCCCGCTAGAGAAGTCTTTATTACCAAACATTTTGGTAGCGAATTTGATTTTTTTTTTAAAACGAGAGCTCCCTTGCTTTAGGTCTCGTCGGGGGGTGGCCGTTCGTCGGGTTTGGGCCCGCTTCCGGATTGGCCCGGCCTTGTCCTCGGCCGCCCTCTTCTGGCTGGTCTGGGCGGTCTGGGCGGCGACTACGGCCGCTGCGGAGCGTTTCTCTATGTAGTGTAAGCTGAAGTATCGACCCGCTGCTCTCACTTCGGTGCTGGGTCGCGTCCACATCGAGGCATGGTGTTGCCTTGAACGCATCCAGGGGGAATCATGTACCTAATCAATGCACCATAGTATCCGTGCGCAGTCGAGAACCTCGCTGCGCGCAGTTGATTTGTGCCATAAAATAGATTTCAGTATTTAATGTTATTGAAAATAAATAAATCAAAACATGATAGTTTTATTTATCGATCATTCAAATATTTAATCACGATGTTATTACAGTTTCTCCAAGGTTATATAGCACAATGAATCTCGGCTGGGAATAACAGGCTTTATTACTATGCTGCCGTTTCTTGAATAAATATTTGAAAATAAGATAACATGCCATTTTATCATTATTGAGGGCAAAAATTATTTATAACGATTGCAAACGTGCCATTCAACAAAGTCGTTTCCTGTGTTCAACAGTAAACGATAAGAGTAAAGCATGATGGAATAGAAGGGGACGAGCTCAGTATGGCAGCATGTAGATGATGGGATATACAAAAATGGGTTCCTACAGCCGCCGATAGCACTCGCGATATGGCCATGATGCTCGATGCGGCACCGATAGGCTCACAACCGGACTGAATTAAGCTAGCACCAAGAGAAACGTGGCTGGGGTGAGGAGAGTAGGGATGGACACTGGGAGGAGAGGGGAGGAGGATGTTGGTGGGTGTGGAGGGGACTGATGGGTCGCAGTCCGGAGATGGAGCGGGTGGGCGGCTCAGCGGGTGCGAGAGGGGACTGCGCGAAGTCGTTCCTCGGCGGCGAGCAGGGTCCACGTCTTCAGTATCCAGTTGTACCGGAAGTGGTGGGGGTTGCGAAGGAGCACGTTAGATAGGACTTGGTTGTCGGCCTGACAGCCGGCGAGGATTAGCATGGCCTTAAGCTCAGCCTTCGAGAATGAATCTTTTTCAAGCCATCGAAGTTGCTGGTTCCATTCCTGCAGGAGTAAGCGGAGCACTCCCTGCTCGTCGTTGCGCTGGGGGTCAGCGGTACGAGCCCGCTTCTTGGTGGGTTCTGGCTGGCCAGTGGCGTTCGCGCCCTCGGCCGAGAGACCGGGTCTGAGCTTCGATGAAAGTAATGAGAGTATTATTCAAACGCTCGGAGCGTTCCTCGGCCCGCTGGAAGGCGCCCTCGAGAGTGATGACCTTCTGTGAGACGTTCTTGGTTAATAGATCGGCCAATTTCTCTATAATGCTCTGGGGGACTGAGGTGCGTGACGCTGCACGCACACACACGGAGTATACGAGAGCGGGGGCCGGGGGTTTGTAATTGCTTGAGGGAGAGGGGGAGGAAGAGGACGTTCAAAAGTGGGAGAAGAAACAAGAGGGAAGAACTTAGAAAGGGGGAGGGGGTGGGCGACTGAAGTAGTTGCTGGTGCTGCTTTGGGGGAGGAGACGTCAGGAGCCGATGTTGCATAGAATGTAACGCTATTCAGACGGTACTTACTAGTTAGACAATGAGGCTGTAGGAACCATCCTCGTTGCGGCGGAAGATGTCTGGGTGCCGAAGCAGGACGTTCTTGACGGTATGGTCCTTGACAATGTATCCTGCGAACACGAGGCCGGCAAAGATGCGGCGGCGCGAGATTGAGTTGCTGCCAAAAATTTGGGAGGCGAATTTAAATTCTCTGATGAGCGCCTCCCTCGTCTGGAGCCTCGTCGAGGGACTCTTCCGTGGAGTTCCGGGCCCGCTTCCGGATTGGCCCGCCCTCCTCCTCTGCGGCCCTCTTGTGTGCGGCCTGTGCGGCCTGTGCGGCGACCATGGCAGCGAGAGTGGCATTGGCCTGAGAGTGGCATTGGCCTGCCAAGGCTCCTGACGGGATATTGACGTTGAGGAGGGCGAGGTCGTGGTGGGAGGGCGGGAAGGAACAAGCTGAGGGGGGAGCATCTATATACACAGGTATCGATACGCCGTCCTCTACTAAGGTCGCCTCTCCATCGAGGTACCCTGAGGCCATGGCCAGGATTGATTCCAGGGGGTTGAAAAGTAATGTACATATCTGAATGTTGACAGCGAAAGAGTGCAGTCAGTGTTGTGCATTGCGGGACGAACTTGTCAGTTGTGTGCGCATCGGAATTATTCTGACCTGATTGTAGCAGAAGGCTTCAGGATTTCGAGCGAGGACGTTCTTGATGGTGTGTGTCTTGACAAAGTATCCTGCGTACACTAAGGCAGCCTCGATGCGCGGACGCGCCCGCTAGAGAAGTCTTTATTACCAAACATTTTGGTAGCGAATTTGATTTTTTTTTTAAAACGAGAGCTCCCTTGCTTTAGGTCTCGTCGGGGGGTGGCCGTTCGTCGGGTTTGGGCCCGCTTCCGGATTGGCCCGGCCTTGTCCTCGGCCGCCCTCTTCTGGCTGGTCTGGGCGGTCTGGGCGGCGACTACGGCCGCTGCGGAGCGTTTCTCTATGTAGTGTAAGCTGAAGTATCGACCCGCTGCTCTCACTTCGGTGCTGGGTCGCGTCCACATCGAGGCATGGTGTTGCCTTGAACGCATCCAGGGGGAATCATGTACCTAATCAATGCACCATAGTATCCGTGCGCAGTCGAGAACCTCGCTGCGCGCAGTTGATTTGTGCCATAAAATAGATTTCAGTATTTAATGTTATTGAAAATAAATAAATCAAAACATGATAGTTTTATTTATCGATCATTCAAATATTTAATCACGATGTTATTACAGTTTCTCCAAGGTTATATAGCACAATGAATCTCGGCTGGGAATAACAGGCTTTATTACTATGCTGCCGTTTCTTGAATAAATATTTGAAAATAAGATAACATGCCATTTTATCATTATTGAGGGCAAAAATTATTTATAACGATTGCAAACGTGCCATTCAACAAAGTCGTTTCCTGTGTTCAACAGTAAACGATAAGAGTAAAGCATGATGGAATAGAAGGGGACGAGCTCAGTATGGCAGCATGTAGATGATGGGATATACAAAAATGGGTTCCTACAGCCGCCGATAGCACTCGCGATATGGCCATGATGCTCGATGCGGCACCGATAGGCTCACAACCGGACTGAATTAAGCCAGCACCAAGAGAAACGTGGCTGGGGTGAGGAGAGTAGGGATGGACACTGGGAGGAGAGGGGAGGAGGATGTTGGTGGGTGTGGAGGGGACTGATGGGTCGCAGTCCGGAGATGGAGCGGGTGGGCGGCTCAGCGGGTGCGAGAGGGGACTGCGCGAAGTCGTTCCTCGGCGGCGAGCAGGGTCCACGTCTTCAGTATCCAGTTGTACCGGAAGTGGTGGGGGTTGCGAAGGAGCACGTTAGATAGGACTTGGTTGTCGGCCTGACAGCCGGCGAGGATTAGCATGGCCTTAAGCTCAGCCTTCGAGAATGAATCTTTTTCAAGCCATCGAAGTTGCTGGTTCCATTCCTGCAGGAGTAAGCGGAGCACTCCCTGCTCGTCGTTGCGCTGGGGGTCAGCGGTACGAGCCCGCTTCTTGGTGGGTTCTGGCTGGCCAGTGGCGTTCGCGCCCTCGGCCGAGAGACCGGGTCTGAGCTTCGATGAAAGTAATGAGAGTATTATTCAAACGCTCGGAGCGTTCCTCGGCCCGCTGGAAGGCGCCCTCGAGAGTGATGACCTTCTGTGAGACGTTCTTGGTTAATAGATCGGCCAATTTCTCTATAATGCTCTGGGGGACTGAGGTGCGTGACGCTGCACGCACACACACGGAGTATACGAGAGCGGGGGCCGGGGGTTTGTAATTGCTTGAGGGAGAGGGGGAGGAAGAGGACGTTCAAAAGTGGGAGAAGAAACAAGAGGGAAGAACTTAGAAAGGGGGAGGGGGTGGGCGACTGAAGTAGTTGCTGGTGCTGCTTTGGGGGAGGAGACGTCAGGAGCCGATGTTGCATAGAATGTAACGCTATTCAGACGGTACTTACTAGTTAGACAATGAGGCTGTAGGAACCATCCTCGTTGCGGCGGAAGATGTCTGGGTGCCGAAGCAGGACGTTCTTGACGGTATGGTCCTTGACAATGTATCCTGCGAACACGAGGCCGGCAAAGATGCGGCGGCGCGAGATTGAGTTGCTGCCAAAAATTTGGGAGGCGAATTTAAATTCTCTGATGAGCGCCTCCCTCGTCTGGAGCCTCGTCGAGGGACTCTTCCGTGGAGTTCCGGGCCCGCTTCCGGATTGGCCCGCCCTCCTCCTCTGCGGCCCTCTTGTGTGCGGCCTGTGCGGCCTGTGCGGCGACCATGGCAGCGAGAGTGGCATTGGCCTGAGAGTGGCATTGGCCTGCCAAGGCTCCTGACGGGATATTGACGTTGAGGAGGGCGAGGTCGTGGTGGGAGGGCGGGAAGGAACAAGCTGAGGGGGGAGCATCTATATACACAGGTATCGATACGCCGTCCTCTACTAAGGTCGCCTCTCCATCGAGGTACCCTGAGGCCATGGCCAGGATTGATTCCAGGGGGTTGAAAAGTAATGTACATATCTGAATGTTGACAGCGAAAGAGTGCAGTCAGTGTTGTGCATTGCGGGACGAACTTGTCAGTTGTGTGCGCATCGGAATTATTCTGACCTGATTGTAGCAGAAGGCTTCAGGATTTCGAGCGAGGACGTTCTTGATGGTGTGTGTCTTGACAAAGTATCCTGCGTACACTAAGGCAGCCTCGATGCGCGGACGCGCCCGCTAGAGAAGTCTTTATTACCAAACATTTTGGTAGCGAATTTGATTTTTTTTTTAAAACGAGAGCTCCCTTGCTTTAGGTCTCGTCGGGGGGTGGCCGTTCGTCGGGTTTGGGCCCGCTTCCGGATTGGCCCGGCCTTGTCCTCGGCCGCCCTCTTCTGGCTGGTCTGGGCGGTCTGGGCGGCGACTACGGCCGCTGCGGAGCGTTTCTCTATGTAGTGTAAGCTGAAGTATCGACCCGCTGCTCTCACTTCGGTGCTGGGTCGCGTCCACATCGAGGCATGGTGTTGCCTTGAACGCATCCAGGGGGAATCATGTACCTAATCAATGCACCATAGTATCCGTGCGCAGTCGAGAACCTCGCTGCGCGCAGTTGATTTGTGCCATAAAATAGATTTCAGTATTTAATGTTATTGAAAATAAATAAATCAAAACATGATAGTTTTATTTATCGATCATTCAAATATTTAATCACGATGTTATTACAGTTTCTCCAAGGTTATATAGCACAATGAATCTCGGCTGGGAATAACAGGCTTTATTACTATGCTGCCGTTTCTTGAATAAATATTTGAAAATAAGATAACATGCCATTTTATCATTATTGAGGGCAAAAATTATTTATAACGATTGCAAACGTGCCATTCAACAAAGTCGTTTCCTGTGTTCAACAGTAAACGATAAGAGTAAAGCATGATGGAATAGAAGGGGACGAGCTCAGTATGGCAGCATGTAGATGATGGGATATACAAAAATGGGTTCCTACAGCCGCCGATAGCACTCGCGATATGGCCATGATGCTCGATGCGGCACCGATAGGCTCACAACCGGACTGAATTAAGCCAGCACCAAGAGAAACGTGGCTGGGGTGAGGAGAGTAGGGATGGACACTGGGAGGAGAGGGGAGGAGGATGTTGGTGGGTGTGGAGGGGACTGATGGGTCGCAGTCCGGAGATGGAGCGGGTGGGCGGCTCAGCGGGTGCGAGAGGGGACTGCGCGAAGTCGTTCCTCGGCGGCGAGCAGGGTCCACGTCTTCAGTATCCAGTTGTACCGGAAGTGGTGGGGGTTGCGAAGGAGCACGTTAGATAGGACTTGGTTGTCGGCCTGACAGCCGGCGAGGATTAGCATGGCCTTAAGCTCAGCCTTCGAGAATGAATCTTTTTCAAGCCATCGAAGTTGCTGGTTCCATTCCTGCAGGAGTAAGCGGAGCACTCCCTGCTCGTCGTTGCGCTGGGGGTCAGCGGTACGAGCCCGCTTCTTGGTGGGTTCTGGCTGGCCAGTGGCGTTCGCGCCCTCGGCCGAGAGACCGGGTCTGAGCTTCGATGAAAGTAATGAGAGTATTATTCAAACGCTCGGAGCGTTCCTCGGCCCGCTGGAAGGCGCCCTCGAGAGTGATGACCTTCTGTGAGACGTTCTTGGTTAATAGATCGGCCAATTTCTCTATAATGCTCTGGGGGACTGAGGTGCGTGACGCTGCACGCACACACACGGAGTATACGAGAGCGGGGGCCGGGGGTTTGTAATTGCTTGAGGGAGAGGGGGAGGAAGAGGACGTTCAAAAGTGGGAGAAGAAACAAGAGGGAAGAAACTTAGAAAGGGGGAGGGGTGGGCGACTGAAGTAGTTGCTGGTGCTGCTTTGGGGGAGGAGACGTCAGGAGCCGATGTTGCATAGAATGTAACGCTATTCAGACGGTACTTACTACTTAGACAATGAGGCTGTAGGAACCATCCTCGTTGCGGCGGAAGATGTCTGGGTGCCGAAGCAGGACGTTCTTGACGGTATGGTCCTTGACAATGTATCCTGCGAACACGAGGCCGGCAAAGATGCGGCGGCGCGAGATTGAGTTGCTGCCAAAAATTTGGGAGGCGAATTTAAATTCTCTGATGAGCGCCTCCCTCGTCTGGAGCCTCGTCGAGGGACTCTTCCGTGGAGTTCCGGGCCCGCTTCCGGATTGGCCCGCCCTCCTCCTCTGCGGCCCTCTTGTGTGCGGCCTGTGCGGCCTGTGCGGCGACCATGGCAGCGAGAGTGGCATTGGCCTGAGAGTGGCATTGGCCTGCCAAGGCTCCTGACGGGATATTGACGTTGAGGAGGGCGAGGTCGTGGTGGGAGGGCGGGAAGGAACAAGCTGAGGGGGGAGCATCTATATACACAGGTATCGATACGCCGTCCTCTACTAAGGTCGCCTCTCCATCGAGGTACCCTGAGGCCATGGCCAGGATTGATTCCAGGGGGTTGAAAAGTAATGTACATATCTGAATGTTGACAGCGAAAGAGTGCAGTCAGTGTTGTGCATTG
The DNA here is from genome assembly GCA_001689995.1 of Tilletia indica. NCBI lineage: Eukaryota > Fungi > Basidiomycota > Exobasidiomycetes > Tilletiales > Tilletiaceae > Tilletia > Tilletia indica. The sequence continues at coordinate 75,408 of MAPW01000104.1, forward strand.
CGGGACGAACTTGTCAGTTGTGTGCGCATCGGAATTATTCTGACCTGATTGTAGCAGAAGGCTTCAGGATTTCGAGCGAGGACGTTCTTGATGGTGTGTGTCTTGACAAAGTATCCTGCGTACACTAAGGCAGCCTCGATGCGCGGACGCGCCCGCTAGAGAAGTCTTTATTACCAAACATTTTGGTAGCGAATTTGATTTTTTTTTTAAAACGAGAGCTCCCTTGCTTTAGGTCTCGTCGGGGGGTGGCCGTTCGTCGGGTTTGGGCCCGCTTCCGGATTGGCCCGGCCTTGTCCTCGGCCGCCCTCTTCTGGCTGGTCTGGGCGGTCTGGGCGGCGACTACGGCCGCTGCGGAGCGTTTCTCTATGTAGTGTAAGCTGAAGTATCGACCCGCTGCTCTCACTTCGGTGCTGGGTCGCGTCCACATCGAGGCATGGTGTTGCCTTGAACGCATCCAGGGGGAATCATGTACCTAATCAATGCACCATAGTATCCGTGCGCAGTCGAGAACCTCGCTGCGCGCAGTTGATTTGTGCCATAAAATAGATTTCAGTATTTAATGTTATTGAAAATAAATAAATCAAAACATGATAGTTTTATTTATCGATCATTCAAATATTTAATCACGATGTTATTACAGTTTCTCCAAGGTTATATAGCACAATGAATCTCGGCTGGGAATAACAGGCTTTATTACTATGCTGCCGTTTCTTGAATAAATATTTGAAAATAAGATAACATGCCATTTTATCATTATTGAGGGCAAAAATTATTTATAACGATTGCAAACGTGCCATTCAACAAAGTCGTTTCCTGTGTTCAACAGTAAACGATAAGAGTAAAGCATGATGGAATAGAAGGGGACGAGCTCAGTATGGCAGCATGTAGATGATGGGATATACAAAAATGGGTTCCTACAGCCGCCGATAGCACTCGCGATATGGCCATGATGCTCGATGCGGCACCGATAGGCTCACAACCGGACTGAATTAAGCCAGCACCAAGAGAAACGTGGTTGGGGTGATGAGAGTAGGGATGGACACTGGGAGGAGAGGGGAGGAGGATGTTGGTGGGTGTGGAGGGGCCTGATGGGTCGCAGTCCGGAGATGGAGCGGGTGGGCGGCTCAGCGGGTGCGAGAGGGGACTGCGCGAAGTCGTTCCTCGGCGGCGAGCAGGGTCCACGTCTTCAGTATCCAGTTGTACCGGAAGTGGTGGGGGTTGCGAAGGAGCACGTTAGATAGGACTTGGTTGTCGGCCTGACAGCCGGCGAGGATTAGCATGGCCTTAAGCTCAGCCTTCGAGAATGAATCTTTTTCAAGCCATCGAAGTTGCTGGTTCCATTCCTGCAGGAGTAAGCGGAGCACTCCCTGCTCGTCGTTGCGCTGGGGGTCAGCGGTACGAGCCCGCTTCTTGGTGGGTTCTGGCTGGCCAGTGGCGTTCGCGCCCTCGGCCGAGAGACCGGGTCTGAGCTTCGATGAAAGTAATGAGAGTATTATTCAAACGCTCGGAGCGTTCCTCGGCCCGCTGGAAGGCGCCCTCGAGAGTGATGACCTTCTGTGAGACGTTCTTGGTTAATAGATCGGCCAATTTCTCTATAATGCTCTGGGGGACTGAGGTGCGTGACGCTGCACGCACACACACGGAGTATACGAGAGCGGGGGCCGGGGGTTTGTAATTGCTTGAGGGAGAGGGGGAGGAAGAGGACGTTCAAAGTGGGAGAAGAAACAAGAGGGAAGAAACTTAGAAAGGGGGAGGGGGTGGGCGACTGAAGTAGTTGCTGGTGCTGCTTTGGGGGAGGAGACGTCAGGAGCCGATGTTGCATAGAATGTAACGCTATTCAGACGGTACTTACTACTTAGACAATGAGGCTGTAGGAACCATCCTCGTTGCGGCGGAAGATGTCTGGGTGCCGAAGCAGGACGTTCTTGACGGTATGGTCCTTGACAATGTATCCTGCGAACACGAGGCCGGCAAAGATGCGGCGGCGCGAGATTGAGTTGCTGCCAAAAATTTGGGAGGCGAATTTAAATTCTCTGATGAGCGCCTCCCTCGTCTGGAGCCTCGTCGAGGGACTCTTCCGTGGAGTTCCGGGCCCGCTTCCGGATTGGCCCGCCCTCCTCCTCTGCGGCCCTCTTGTGTGCGGCCTGTGCGGCCTGTGCGGCGACCATGGCAGCGAGAGTGGCATTGGCCTGAGAGTGGCATTGGCCTGCCAAGGCTCCTGACGGGATATTGACGTTGAGGAGGGCGAGGTCGTGGTGGGAGGGCGGGAAGGAACAAGCTGAGGGGGGAGCATCTATATACACAGGTATCGATACGCCGTCCTCTACTAAGGTCGCCTCTCCATCGAGGTACCCTGAGGCCATGGCCAGGATTGATTCCAGGGGGTTGAAAAGTAATGTACATATCTGAATGTTGACAGCGAAAGAGTGCAGTCAGTGTTGTGCATTGCGGGACGAACTTGTCAGTTGTGTGCGCATCGGAATTATTCTGACCTGATTGTAGCAGAAGGCTTCAGGATTTCGAGCGAGGACGTTCTTGATGGTGTGTGTCTTGACAAAGTATCCTGCGTACACTAAGGCAGCCTCGATGCGCGGACGCGCCCGCTAGAGAAGTCTTTATTACCAAACATTTTGGTAGCGAATTTGATTTTTTTTTTAAAACGAGAGCTCCCTTGCTTTAGGTCTCGTCGGGGGGTGGCCGTTCGTCGGGTTTGGGCCCGCTTCCGGATTGGCCCGGCCTTGTCCTCGGCCGCCCTCTTCTGGCTGGTCTGGGCGGTCTGGGCGGCGACTACGGCCGCTGCGGAGCGTTTCTCTATGTAGTGTAAGCTGAAGTATCGACCCGCTGCTCTCACTTCGGTGCTGGGTCGCGTCCACATCGAGGCATGGTGTTGCCTTGAACGCATCCAGGGGGAATCATGTACCTAATCAATGCACCATAGTATCCGTGCGCAGTCGAGAACCTCGCTGCGCGCAGTTGATTTGTGCCATAAAATAGATTTCAGTATTTAATGTTATTGAAAATAAATAAATCAAAACATGATAGTTTTATTTATCGATCATTCAAATATTTAATCACGATGTTATTACAGTTTCTCCAAGGTTATATAGCACAATGAATCTCGGCTGGGAATAACAGGCTTTATTACTATGCTGCCGTTTCTTGAATAAATATTTGAAAATAAGATAACATGCCATTTTATCATTATTGAGGGCAAAAATTATTTATAACGATTGCAAACGTGCCATTCAACAAAGTCGTTTCCTGTGTTCAACAGTAAACGATAAGAGTAAAGCATGATGGAATAGAAGGGGACGAGCTCAGTATGGCAGCATGTAGATGATGGGATATACAAAAATGGGTTCCTACAGCCGCCGATAGCACTCGCGATATGGCCATGATGCTCGATGCGGCACCGATAGGCTCACAACCGGACTGAATTAAGCCAGCACCAAGAGAAACGTGGTTGGGGTGAGAGAGTAGGGATGGACACTGGGAGGAGAGGGGAGGAGGATGTTGGTGGGTGTGGAGGGGCCTGATGGGTCGCAGTCCGGAGATGGAGCGGGTGGGCGGCTCAGCGGGTGCGAGAGGGGACTGCGCGAAGTCGTTCCTCGGCGGCGAGCAGGGTCCACGTCTTCAGTATCCAGTTGTACCGGAAGTGGTGGGGGTTGCGAAGGAGCACGTTAGATAGGACTTGGTTGTCGGCCTGACAGCCGGCGAGGATTAGCATGGCCTTACCATGATGCTCGATGCGGCACCGATAGGCTCACAACCGGACTGAATTAAGCTAGCACCAAGAGAAACGTGGCTGGGGTGAGGAGAGTAGGGATGGACACTGGGAGGAGAGGGGAGGAGGATGTTGGTGGGTGTGGAGGGGACTGATGGGTCGCAGTCCGGAGATGGAGCGGGTGGGCGGCTCAGCGGGTGCGAGAGGGGACTGCGCGAAGTCGTTCCTCGGCGGCGAGCAGGGTCCACGTCTTCAGTATCCAGTTGTACCGGAAGTGGTGGGGGTTGCGAAGGAGCACGTTAGATAGGACTTGGTTGTCGGCCTGACAGCCGGCGAGGATTAGCATGGCCTTAAGCTCAGCCTTCGAGAATGAATCTTTTTCAAGCCATCGAAGTTGCTGGTTCCATTCCTGCAGGAGTAAGCGGAGCACTCCCTGCTCGTCGTTGCGCTGGGGGTCAGCGGTACGAGCCCGCTTCTTGGTGGGTTCTGGCTGGCCAGTGGCGTTCGCGCCCTCGGCCGAGAGACCGGGTCTGAGCTTCGATGAAAGTAATGAGAGTATTATTCAAACGCTCGGAGCGTTCCTCGGCCCGCTGGAAGGCGCCCTCGAGAGTGATGACCTTCTGTGAGACGTTCTTGGTTAATAGATCGGCCAATTTCTCTATAATGCTCTGGGGGACTGAGGTGCGTGACGCTGCACGCACACACACGGAGTATACGAGAGCGGGGGCCGGGGGTTTGTAATTGCTTGAGGGAGAGGGGGAGGAAGAGGACGTTCAAAAGTGGGAGAAGAAACAAGAGGGAAGAAACTTAGAAAGGGGGAGGGGGTGGGCGACTGAAGTAGTTGCTGGTGCTGCTTTGGGGGAGGAGACGTCAGGAGCCGATGTTGCATAGAATGTAACGCTATTCAGACGGTACTTACTACTTAGACAATGAGGCTGTAGGAACCATCCTCGTTGCGGCGGAAGATGTCTGGGTGCCGAAGCAGGACGTTCTTGACGGTATGGTCCTTGACAATGTATCCTGCGAACACGAGGCCGGCAAAGATGCGGCGGCGCGAGATTGAGTTGCTGCCAAAAATTTGGGAGGCGAATTTAAATTCTCTGATGAGCGCCTCCCTCGTCTGGAGCCTCGTCGAGGGACTCTTCCGTGGAGTTCCGGGCCCGCTTCCGGATTGGCCCGCCCTCCTCCTCTGCGGCCCTCTTGTGTGCGGCCTGTGCGGCCTGTGCGGCGACCATGGCAGCGAGAGTGGCATTGGCCTGAGAGTGGCATTGGCCTGCCAAGGCTCCTGACGGGATATTGACGTTGAGGAGGGCGAGGTCGTGGTGGGAGGGCGGGAAGGAACAAGCTGAGGGGGGAGCATCTATATACACAGGTATCGATACGCCGTCCTCTACTAAGGTCGCCTCTCCATCGAGGTACCCTGAGGCCATGGCCAGGATTGATTCCAGGGGGTTGAAAAGTAATGTACATATCTGAATGTTGACAGCGAAAGAGTGCAGTCAGTGTTGTGCATTGCGGGACGAACTTGTCAGTTGTGTGCGCATCGGAATTATTCTGACCTGATTGTAGCAGAAGGCTTCAGGATTTCGAGCGAGGACGTTCTTGATGGTGTGTGTCTTGACAAAGTATCCTGCGTACACTAAGGCAGCCTCGATGCGCGGACGCGCCCGCTAGAGAAGTCTTTATTACCAAACATTTTGGTAGCGAATTTGATTTTTTTTTTAACGAGAGCTCCCTTGCTTTAGGTCTCGTCGGGGGTGGCCGTTCGTCGGGTTTGGGCCCGCTTCCGGATTGGCCCGGCCTTGTCCTCGGCCGCCCTCTTCTGGCTGGTCTGGGCGGTCTGGGCGGCGACTACGGCCGCTGCGGAGCGTTTCTCTATGTAGTGTAAGCTGAAGTATCGACCCGCTGCTCTCACTTCGGTGCTGGGTCGCGTCCACATCGAGGCATGGTGTTGCCTTGAACGCATCCAGGGGGAATCATGTACCTAATCAATGCACCATAGTATCCGTGCGCAGTCGAGAACCTCGCTGCGCGCAGTTGATTTGTGCCATAAAATAGATTTCAGTATTTAATGTTATTGAAAATAAATAAATCATAGCGATATGGCCATGATGCTCGATGCGGCACCGATAGGCTCACAACCGGACTGAATTAAGCTAGCACCAAGAGAAACGTGGCTGGGTGAGGAGAGTAGGGATGGACACTGGGAGGAGAGGGAGGAGGATGTTGGTGGGTGTGGAGGGACTGATGGGTCGCAGTCCGGAGATGGAGCGGGTGGGCGGCTCAGCGGGTGCGAGAGGGGACTGCGCGAAGTCGTTCCTCGGCGGCGAGCAGGGTCCACGTCTTCAGTATCCAGTTGTACCGGAAGTGGTGGGGGTTGCGAAGGAGCACGTTAGATAGGACTTGGTTGTCGGCCTGACAGCCGGCGAGGATTAGCATGGCCTTAAGCTCAGCCTTCGAGAATGAATCTTTTTCAAGCCATCGAAGTTGCTGGTTCCATTCCTGCAGGAGTAAGCGGAGCACTCCCTGCTCGTCGTTGCGCTGGGGGTCAGCGGTACGAGCCCGCTTCTTGGTGGGTTCTGGCTGGCCAGTGGCGTTCGCGCCCTCGGCCGAGAGACCGGGTCTGAGCTTCGATGAAAGTAATGAGAGTATTATTCAAACGCTCGGAGCGTTCCTCGGCCCGCTGGAAGGCGCCCTCGAGAGTGATGACCTTCTGTGAGACGTTCTTGGTTAATAGATCGGCCAATTTCTCTATAATGCTCTGGGGGACTGAGGTGCGTGACGCTGCACGCACACACACGGAGTATACGAGAGCGGGGGCCGGGGGTTTGTAATTGCTTGAGGGAGAGGGGGAGGAAGAGGACGTTCAAAAGTGGGAGAAGAAACAAGAGGGAAGAACTTAGAAAGGGGGAGGGGGTGGGCGACTGAAGTAGTTGCTGGTGCTGCTTTGGGGGAGGAGACGTCAGGAGCCGATGTTGCATAGAATGTAACGCTATTCAGACGGTACTTACTAGTTAGACAATGAGGCTGTAGGAACCATCCTCGTTGCGGCGGAAGATGTCTGGGTGCCGAAGCAGGACGTTCTTGACGGTATGGTCCTTGACAATGTATCCTGCGAACACGAGGCCGGCAAAGATGCGGCGGCGCGAGATTGAGTTGCTGCCAAAAATTTGGGAGGCGAATTTAAATTCTCTGATGAGCGCCTCCCTCGTCTGGAGCCTCGTCGAGGGACTCTTCCGTGGAGTTCCGGGCCCGCTTCCGGATTGGCCCGCCCTCCTCCTCTGCGGCCCTCTTGTGTGCGGCCTGTGCGGCCTGTGCGGCGACCATGGCAGCGAGAGTGGCATTGGCCTGAGAGTGGCATTGGCCTGCCAAGGCTCCTGACGGGATATTGACGTTGAGGAGGGCGAGGTCGTGGTGGGAGGGCGGGAAGGAACAAGCTGAGGGGGGAGCATCTATATACACAGGTATCGATACGCCGTCCTCTACTAAGGTCGCCTCTCCATCGAGGTACCCTGAGGCCATGGCCAGGATTGATTCCAGGGGGTTGAAAAGTAATGTACATATCTGAATGTTGACAGCGAAAGAGTGCAGTCAGTGTTGTGCATTGCGGGACGAACTTGTCAGTTGTGTGCGCATCGGAATTATTCTGACCTGATTGTAGCAGAAGGCTTCAGGATTTCGAGCGAGGACGTTCTTGATGGTGTGTGTCTTGACAAAGTATCCTGCGTACACTAAGGCAGCCTCGATGCGCGGACGCGCCCGCTAGAGAAGTCTTTATTACCAAACATTTTGGTAGCGAATTTGATTTTTTTTTTAAAACGAGAGCTCCCTTGCTTTAGGTCTCGTCGGGGGGTGGCCGTTCGTCGGGTTTGGGCCCGCTTCCGGATTGGCCCGGCCTTGTCCTCGGCCGCCCTCTTCTGGCTGGTCTGGGCGGTCTGGGCGGCGACTACGGCCGCTGCGGAGCGTTTCTCTATGTAGTGTAAGCTGAAGTATCGACCCGCTGCTCTCACTTCGGTGCTGGGTCGCGTCCACATCGAGGCATGGTGTTGCCTTGAACGCATCCAGGGGGAATCATGTACCTAATCAATGCACCATAGTATCCGTGCGCAGTCGAGAACCTCGCTGCGCGCAGTTGATTTGTGCCATAAAATAGATTTCAGTATTTAATGTTATTGAAAATAAATAAATCAAAACATGATAGTTTTATTTATCGATCATTCAAATATTTAATCACGATGTTATTACAGTTTCTCCAAGGTTATATAGCACAATGAATCTCGGCTGGGAATAACAGGCTTTATTACTATGCTGCCGTTTCTTGAATAAATATTTGAAAATAAGATAACATGCCATTTTATCATTATTGAGGGCAAAAATTATTTATAACGATTGCAAACGTGCCATTCAACAAAGTCGTTTCCTGTGTTCAACAGTAAACGATAAGAGTAAAGCATGATGGAATAGAAGGGGACGAGCTCAGTATGGCAGCATGTAGATGATGGGATATACAAAAATGGGTTCCTACAGCCGCCGATAGCACTCGCGATATGGCCATGATGCTCGATGCGGCACCGATAGGCTCACAACCGGACTGAATTAAGCCAGCACCAAGAGAAACGTGGTTGGGGTGATGAGAGTAGGGATGGACACTGGGAGGAGAGGGGAGGAGGATGTTGGTGGGTGTGGAGGGGCCTGATGGGTCGCAGTCCGGAGATGGAGCGGGTGGGCGGCTCAGCGGGTGCGAGAGGGGACTGCGCGAAGTCGTTCCTCGGCGGCGAGCAGGGTCCACGTCTTCAGTATCCAGTTGTACCGGAAGTGGTGGGGGTTGCGAAGGAGCACGTTAGATAGGACTTGGTTGTCGGCCTGACAGCCGGCGAGGATTAGCATGGCCTTAAGCTCAGCCTTCGAGAATGAATCTTTTTCAAGCCATCGAAGTTGCTGGTTCCATTCCTGCAGGAGTAAGCGGAGCACTCCCTGCTCGTCGTTGCGCTGGGGGTCAGCGGTACGAGCCCGCTTCTTGGTGGGTTCTGGCTGGCCAGTGGCGTTCGCGCCCTCGGCCGAGAGACCGGGTCTGAGCTTCGATGAAAGTAATGAGAGTATTATTCAAACGCTCGGAGCGTTCCTCGGCCCGCTGGAAGGCGCCCTCGAGAGTGATGACCTTCTGTGAGACGTTCTTGGTTAATAGATCGGCCAATTTCTCTATAATGCTCTGGGGGACTGAGGTGCGTGACGCTGCACGCACACACACGGAGTATACGAGAGCGGGGGCCGGGGGTTTGTAATTGCTTGAGGGAGAGGGGGAGGAAGAGGACGTTCAAAGTGGGAGAAGAAACAAGAGGGAAGAAACTTAGAAAGGGGGAGGGGTGGGCGACTGAAGTAGTTGCTGGTGCTGCTTTGGGGGAGGAGACGTCAGGAGCCGATGTTGCATAGAATGTAACGCTATTCAGACGGTACTTACTAGCTTAGACAATGAGGCTGTAGGAACCATCCTCGTTGCGGCGGAAGATGTCTGGGTGCCGAAGCAGGACGTTCTTGACGGTATGGTCCTTGACAATGTATCCTGCGAACACGAGGCCGGCAAAGATGCGGCGGCGCGAGATTGAGTTGCTGCCAAAAATTTGGGAGGCGAATTTAAATTCTCTGATGAGCGCCTCCCTCGTCTGGAGCCTCGTCGAGGGACTCTTCCGTGGAGTTCCGGGCCCGCTTCCGGATTGGCCCGCCCTCCTCCTCTGCGGCCCTCTTGTGTGCGGCCTGTGCGGCCTGTGCGGCGACCATGGCAGCGAGAGTGGCATTGGCCTGAGAGTGGCATTGGCCTGCCAAGGCTCCTGACGGGATATTGACGTTGAGGAGGGCGAGGTCGTGGTGGGAGGGCGGGAAGGAACAAGCTGAGGGGGGAGCATCTATATACACAGGTATCGATACGCCGTCCTCTACTAAGGTCGCCTCTCCATCGAGGTACCCTGAGGCCATGGCCAGGATTGATTCCAGGGGGTTGAAAAGTAATGTACATATCTGAATGTTGACAGCGAAAGAGTGCAGTCAGTGTTGTGCATTGCGGGACGAACTTGTCAGTTGTGTGCGCATCGGAATTATTCTGACCTGATTGTAGCAGAAGGCTTCAGGATTTCGAGCGAGGACGTTCTTGATGGTGTGTGTCTTGACAAAGTATCCTGCGTACACTAAGGCAGCCTCGATGCGCGGACGCGCCCGCTAGAGAAGTCTTTATTACCAAACATTTTGGTAGCGAATTTGATTTTTTTTTTAACGAGAGCTCCCTTGCTTTAGGTCTCGTCGGGGGGTGGCCGTTCGTCGGGTTTGGGCCCGCTTCCGGATTGGCCCGGCCTTGTCCTCGGCCGCCCTCTTCTGGCTGGTCTGGGCGGTCTGGGCGGCGACTACGGCCGCTGCGGAGCGTTTCTCTATGTAGTGTAAGCTGAAGTATCGACCCGCTGCTCTCACTTCGGTGCTGGGTCGCGTCCACATCGAGGCATGGTGTTGCCTTGAACGCATCCAGGGGGAATCATGTACCTAATCAATGCACCATAGTATCCGTGCGCAGTCGAGAACCTCGCTGCGCGCAGTTGATTTGTGCCATAAAATAGATTTCAGTATTTAATGTTATTGAAAATAAATAAATCAAAACATGATAGTTTTATTTATCGATCATTCAAATATTTAATCACGATGTTATTACAGTTTCTCCAAGGTTATATAGCACAATGAATCTCGGCTGGGAATAACAGGCTTTATTACTATGCTGCCGTTTCTTGAATAAATATTTGAAAATAAGATAACATGCCATTTTATCATTATTGAGGGCAAAAATTATTTATAACGATTGCAAACGTGCCATTCAACAAAGTCGTTTCCTGTGTTCAACAGTAAACGATAAGAGTAAAGCATGATGGAATAGAAGGGGACGAGCTCAGTATGGCAGCATGTAGATGATGGGATATACAAAAATGGGTTCCTACAGCCGCCGATAGCACTCGCGATATGGCCATGATGCTCGATGCGGCACCGATAGGCTCACAACCGGACTGAATTAAGCCAGCACCAAGAGAAACGTGGCTGGGGTGAGGAGAGTAGGGATGGACACTGGGAGGAGAGGGGAGGAGGATGTTGGTGGGTGTGGAGGGGACTGATGGGTCGCAGTCCGGAGATGGAGCGGGTGGGCGGCTCAGCGGGTGCGAGAGGGGACTGCGCGAAGTCGTTCCTCGGCGGCGAGCAGGGTCCACGTCTTCAGTATCCAGTTGTACCGGAAGTGGTGGGGGTTGCGAAGGAGCACGTTAGATAGGACTTGGTTGTCGGCCTGACAGCCGGCGAGGATTAGCATGGCCTTAAGCTCAGCCTTCGAGAATGAATCTTTTTCAAGCCATCGAAGTTGCTGGTTCCATTCCTGCAGGAGTAAGCGGAGCACTCCCTGCTCGTCGTTGCGCTGGGGGTCAGCGGTACGAGCCCGCTTCTTGGTGGGTTCTGGCTGGCCAGTGGCGTTCGCGCCCTCGGCCGAGAGACCGGGTCTGAGCTTCGATGAAAGTAATGAGAGTATTATTCAAACGCTCGGAGCGTTCCTCGGCCCGCTGGAAGGCGCCCTCGAGAGTGATGACCTTCTGTGAGACGTTCTTGGTTAATAGATCGGCCAATTTCTCTATAATGCTCTGGGGGACTGAGGTGCGTGACGCTGCACGCACACACACGGAGTATACGAGAGCGGGGGCCGGGGGTTTGTAATTGCTTGAGGGAGAGGGGGAGGAAGAGGACGTTCAAAAGTGGGAGAAGAAACAAGAGGGAAGAAACTTAGAAAGGGGGAGGGGGTGGGCGACTGAAGTAGTTGCTGGTGCTGCTTTGGGGGAGGAGACGTCAGGAGCCGATGTTGCATAGAATGTAACGCTATTCAGACGGTACTTACTACTTAGACAATGAGGCTGTAGGAACCATCCTCGTTGCGGCGGAAGATGTCTGGGTGCCGAAGCAGGACGTTCTTGACGGTATGGTCCTTGACAATGTATCCTGCGAACACGAGGCCGGCAAAGATGCGGCGGCGCGAGATTGAGTTGCTGCCAAAAATTTGGGAGGCGAATTTAAATTCTCTGATGAGCGCCTCCCTCGTCTGGAGCCTCGTCGAGGGACTCTTCCGTGGAGTTCCGGGCCCGCTTCCGGATTGGCCCGCCCTCCTCCTCTGCGGCCCTCTTGTGTGCGGCCTGTGCGGCCTGTGCGGCGACCATGGCAGCGAGAGTGGCATTGGCCTGAGAGTGGCATTGGCCTGCCAAGGCTCCTGACGGGATATTGACGTTGAGGAGGGCGAGGTCGTGGTGGGAGGGCGGGAAGGAACAAGCTGAGGGGGGAGCATCTATATACACAGGTATCGATACGCCGTCCTCTACTAAGGTCGCCTCTCCATCGAGGTACCCTGAGGCCATGGCCAGGATTGATTCCAGGGGGTTGAAAAGTAATGTACATATCTGAATGTTGACAGCGAAAGAGTGCAGTCAGTGTTGTGCATTGCGGGACGAACTTGTCAGTTGTGTGCGCATCGGAATTATTCTGACCTGATTGTAGCAGAAGGCTTCAGGATTTCGAGCGAGGACGTTCTTGATGGTGTGTGTCTTGACAAAGTATCCTGCGTACACTAAGGCAGCCTCGATGCGCGGACGCGCCCGCTAGAGAAGTCTTTATTACCAAACATTTTGGTAGCGAATTTGATTTTTTTTTTAACGAGAGCTCCCTTGCTTTAGGTCTCGTCGGGGGGTGGCCGTTCGTCGGGTTTGGGCCCGCTTCCGGATTGGCCCGGCCTTGTCCTCGGCCGCCCTCTTCTGGCTGGTCTGGGCGGTCTGGGCGGCGACTACGGCCGCTGCGGAGCGTTTCTCTATGTAGTGTAAGCTGAAGTATCGACCCGCTGCTCTCACTTCGGTGCTGGGTCGCGTCCACATCGAGGCATGGTGTTGCCTTGAACGCATCCAGGGGGAATCATGTACCTAATCAATGCACCATAGTATCCGTGCGCAGTCGAGAACCTCGCTGCGCGCAGTTGATTTGTGCCATAAAATAGATTTCAGTATTTAATGTTATTGAAAATAAATAAATCAAAACATGATAGTTTTATTTATCGATCATTCAAATATTTAATCACGATGTTATTACAGTTTCTCCAAGGTTATATAGCACAATGAATCTCGGCTGGGAATAACAGGCTTTATTACTATGCTGCCGTTTCTTGAATAAATATTTGAAAATAAGATAACATGCCATTTTATCATTATTGAGGGCAAAAATTATTTATAACGATTGCAAACGTGCCATTCAACAAAGTCGTTTCCTGTGTTCAACAGTAAACGATAAGAGTAAAGCATGATGGAATAGAAGGGGACGAGCTCAGTATGGCAGCATGTAGATGATGGGATATACAAAAATGGGTTCCTACAGCCGCCGATAGCACTCGCGATATGGCCATGATGCTCGATGCGGCACCGATAGGCTCACAACCGGACTGAATTAAGCCAGCACCAAGAGAAACGTGGCTGGGGTGAGGAGAGTAGGGATGGACACTGGGAGGAGAGGGGAGGAGGATGTTGGTGGGTGTGGAGGGGACTGATGGGTCGCAGTCCGGAGATGGAGCGGGTGGGCGGCTCAGCGGGTGCGAGAGGGGACTGCGCGAAGTCGTTCCTCGGCGGCGAGCAGGGTCCACGTCTTCAGTATCCAGTTGTACCGGAAGTGGTGGGGGTTGCGAAGGAGCACGTTAGATAGGACTTGGTTGTCGGCCTGACAGCCGGCGAGGATTAGCATGGCCTTAAGCTCAGCCTTCGAGAATGAATCTTTTTCAAGCCATCGAAGTTGCTGGTTCCATTCCTGCAGGAGTAAGCGGAGCACTCCCTGCTCGTCGTTGCGCTGGGGGTCAGCGGTACGAGCCCGCTTCTTGGTGGGTTCTGGCTGGCCAGTGGCGTTCGCGCCCTCGGCCGAGAGACCGGGTCTGAGCTTCGATGAAAGTAATGAGAGTATTATTCAAACGCTCGGAGCGTTCCTCGGCCCGCTGGAAGGCGCCCTCGAGAGTGATGACCTTCTGTGAGACGTTCTTGGTTAATAGATCGGCCAATTTCTCTATAATGCTCTGGGGGACTGAGGTGCGTGACGCTGCACGCACACACACGGAGTATACGAGAGCGGGGGCCGGGGGTTTGTAATTGCTTGAGGGAGAGGGGGAGGAAGAGGACGTTCAAAAGTGGGAGAAGAAACAAGAGGGAAGAAACTTAGAAAGGGGGAGGGGGTGGGCGACTGAAGTAGTTGCTGGTGCTGCTTTGGGGGAGGAGACGTCAGGAGCCGATGTTGCATAGAATGTAACGCTATTCAGACGGTACTTACTACTTAGACAATGAGGCTGTAGGAACCATCCTCGTTGCGGCGGAAGATGTCTGGGTGCCGAAGCAGGACGTTCTTGACGGTATGGTCCTTGACAATGTATCCTGCGAACACGAGGCCGGCAAAGATGCGGCGGCGCGAGATTGAGTTGCTGCCAAAAATTTGGGAGGCGAATTTAAATTCTCTGATGAGCGCCTCCCTCGTCTGGAGCCTCGTCGAGGGACTCTTCCGTGGAGTTCCGGGCCCGCTTCCGGATTGGCCCGCCCTCCTCCTCTGCGGCCCTCTTGTGTGCGGCCTGTGCGGCCTGTGCGGCGACCATGGCAGCGAGAGTGGCATTGGCCTGAGAGTGGCATTGGCCTGCCAAGGCTCCTGACGGGATATTGACGTTGAGGAGGGCGAGGTCGTGGTGGGAGGGCGGGAAGGAACAAGCTGAGGGGGGAGCATCTATATACACAGGTATCGATACGCCGTCCTCTACTAAGGTCGCCTCTCCATCGAGGTACCCTGAGGCCATGGCCAGGATTGATTCCAGGGGGTTGAAAAGTAATGTACATATCTGAATGTTGACAGCGAAAGAGTGCAGTCAGTGTTGTGCATTGCGGGACGAACTTGTCAGTTGTGTGCGCATCGGAATTATTCTGACCTGATTGTAGCAGAAGGCTTCAGGATTTCGAGCGAGGACGTTCTTGATGGTGTGTGTCTTGACAAAGTATCCTGCGTACACTAAGGCAGCCTCGATGCGCGGACGCGCCCGCTAGAGAAGTCTTTATTACCAAACATTTTGGTAGCGAATTTGATTTTTTTTTTAAACGAGAGCTCCCTTGCTTTAGGTCTCGTCGGGGGGTGGCCGTTCGTCGGGTTTGGGCCCGCTTCCGGATTGGCCCGGCCTTGTCCTCGGCCGCCCTCTTCTGGCTGGTCTGGGCGGTCTGGGCGGCGACTACGGCCGCTGCGGAGCGTTTCTCTATGTAGTGTAAGCTGAAGTATCGACCCGCTGCTCTCACTTCGGTGCTGGGTCGCGTCCACATCGAGGCATGGTGTTGCCTTGAACGCATCCAGGGGGAATCATGTACCTAATCAATGCACCATAGTATCCGTGCGCAGTCGAGAACCTCGCTGCGCGCAGTTGATTTGTGCCATAAAATAGATTTCAGTATTTAATGTTATTGAAAATAAATAAATCAAAACATGATAGTTTTATTTATCGATCATTCAAATATTTAATCACGATGTTATTACAGTTTCTCCAAGGTTATATAGCACAATGAATCTCGGCTGGGAATAACAGGCTTTATTACTATGCTGCCGTTTCTTGAATAAATATTTGAAAATAAGATAACATGCCATTTTATCATTATTGAGGGCAAAAATTATTTATAACGATTGCAAACGTGCCATTCAACAAAGTCGTTTCCTGTGTTCAACAGTAAACGATAAGAGTAAAACATGATGGAATAGAAGGGGACGAGCTCAGTATGGCAGCATGTAGATGATGGGATATACAAAAATGGGTTCCTACAGCCGCCGATAGCACTCGCGATCTGGCCATGATGCTCGATGCGGCACCGATAGGCTCACAACCGGACTGAATTAAGCCAGCACCAAGAGAAACGTGGTTGGGGTGATGAGAGTAGGGATGGACACTGGGAGGAGAGGGGAGGAGGATGTTGGTGGGTGTGGAGGGGCCTGATGGGTCGCAGTCCGGAGATGGAGCGGGTGGGCGGCTCAGCGGGTGCGAGAGGGGACTGCGCGAAGTCGTTCCTCGGCGGCGAGCAGGGTCCACGTCTTCAGTATCCAGTTGTACCGGAAGTGGTGGGGGTTGCGAAGGAGCACGTTAGATAGGACTTGGTTGTCGGCCTGACAGCCGGCGAGGATTAGCATGGCCTTAAGCTCAGCCTTCGAGAATGAATCTTTTTCAAGCCATCGAAGTTGCTGGTTCCATTCCTGCAGGAGTAAGCGGAGCACTCCCTGCTCGTCGTTGCGCTGGGGGTCAGCGGTACGAGCCCGCTTCTTGGTGGGTTCTGGCTGGCCAGTGGCGTTCGCGCCCTCGGCCGAGAGACCGGGTCTGAGCTTCGATGAAAGTAATGAGAGTATTATTCAAACGCTCGGAGCGTTCCTCGGCCCGCTGGAAGGCGCCCTCGAGAGTGATGACCTTCTGTGAGACGTTTTTGATTAATAGATCGGCCAATTTCTCTATAATGCTCTGGGTGATGGCCTTGATGGCATGGTCGCGAACAAGTTCGTAGGTGTCAAAAACTTTGAAAGGCATGCTGATCTCGAGAAGGGCGAGGTTGTTAATTGAGGGCGGGAAGGAAAAAACTGAGAGGGAAGCATCTATGTGCATAGGTATCAATACGCTGTTCTTTACTAAGGTTGCCTTTCCATCGAGGTACCCTGAGGCCATGGCCAGGATTGATTCCAGGGGTTGAAAATAATGTACATATCTGAATGTTGACAGCGAAAGAGTGCAGTTAGTGTGATTCGACAGAACGCGACTGCTACAGGCTTATGACATCCAGGAGCAGCGATGAACGGACTCCGTATGCCTGGATCCCGCCGAATCAATTAGACGTACGAGCCAATTGGTGTTTCCATGGCTTATTCATGTATTTCTCTGTGAAGAGACCTATCTGACTCGCGTACCCCCTGTTCTCTTTTGATTCGGCAGCCCGCGACTGCTGCAAGGCTTACGAGAGCTAGGAGCATGGATGCACGGACTCCGTATGCCTGGATCCCGCCGAATCAATTAGACGTACGAGCCAATAACGGTTTATTCATATGTTCCTATGTGAAAGGACCTATCTGACTCGCGTACCTCCTGTTCTTTTTTCATTCGCCAGACCGCGACTGATGCAAGGCTTAAAGGATCCAGGAGCTTTGATGGACTCACTCCGTATGCCTGGATCCCGCCGAATCAATTAGACGTATGGGCCAAAAACGGTTTATTCATATGTTCCTATGTGAAAGGACCCATCTGGCTCGCGTACCCCCTGTTCTCTTTTGATTCGGCAGACCGCGACTGCTACAAGGCTTATGAGATCAAGGAGCAGCGATGGACGGACTCCGTATGCCTGGATCCCGCCGAATCAATTAGACGTATGGGCCAAAAACGGTTTATTCATATGTTCCTATGTGAAAGGACCCATCTGGCTCGCGTACCGCCTCTTCTCTTTTGACTCGGCAGACCGCGACTGGTACAAGGCGTATGGGATCCAGGAGCAGCGACTTGCGAGATCTAGGAGCATGGATGGACGGACTCCGTATGCCTGGATCCCGCCGAATCAATTAGACGTATGGGCCAAAAACGGTTTCTTCATATGTTCCTATGTGAAAGGACCCATCTGGCTCGCGTACCCCCTGTTCTCTTTTTATTCGGCAGACGGCGACTGCTACAAGGCCTTTAGGATTCAGGAGCAGCGATGGACGGACTTCGAATGCCTGGATCCCGCCGAATCAATTAGACGTATGGGCCAAAAAACGGTTTATTCATATGTTCCTATGTGAAAGGACCCATCTGGCTCGCGTACCCCCTGTTCTCTTTTGATTCGACAGACCGCGACTGCTACAAGGCTTATGGGATCCAGGAGCATCGATGGAGGGACTCCGTATGCCTGGATCCCGCCGAATCAATTAGACGTATAAGCCAATTGGGTTTCCATGGCTTATTCATGTATTTCTCTGTGAAGAGACCTATCTGACTCGCGTACCCCCTGTTCTCTTTTGGTTCGGCAGACCGCGACTGCTACAAGGCTTATGAGATCAAGGAGCAGCGACGGACGGACTCCGTATGCCTGGATCCCGCCGAATCAATTAACGTATGGGCCAAAAACGGTTTATTCATATGTTCCTATGTGAAAGGACCCATCTGGCTCGCGTACCCCCTGTTCTCTTTTGATTCGACAGACCGCGACTGCTACAAGGCTTATGGCATCCAGGAGCATCGATGGAGGGACTCCGTATGCCTGGATCCCGCCGAATCAATTAGACGTATAAGCCAATTGGGGTTTCCATGGCTTATTCATGTATTTCTCTGTGAAGAGACCTATCTGAGTCGCGTACCCCCTGTTCTCTTTTGGTTCGGCAGACCGCGACTGCTACAAGGCTTATGAGATCAAGGAGCAGCGACGGACGGACTCCGTATGCCTGGATCCCGCCGAATCAATTAGACGTATGGCCAAAAACGGTTTATTCATATGTTCCTATGTGAAAGGACCGATCTGACTCGGTTTCCATGGCTTATTCATGTATTTCTCTGTGAAGAGACCTATCTGACTCGCGTACTCCCTGTTCTCTTTTGATTCGGCAGACCGCGACTGCTGCAAGGCTTACGAGAGCTAGGAGTATGGATGCACGGACTCCGTATGCCTGGATCCCGCCGAATCAATTAGACGTACGGGCCAAAAACGGTTTATTCATATGTTCCTATGTGAAAGGACCCATCTGGCTCGCGTGCCCCCTGTTCTCTTTTGATTCGGCAGACCGCGACTGCTACAAGGCTTATGGCAGCCAGGAGCATCGATGAACGGACTCCGTATGCCTGGATCTCGCCGAATCAATTAGACGTATGGGCCAAAAACGGTTTATTCATATGTTCCTATGTGAAAGGACCCATCTGGCTCGCGTACCCCTCTTCTCTTTTGATTCGGCAGACCGCGACTGGTACAAGGCGTATGGGATCCAGGAGCAGCGACTTGCGATCTAGGAGCATGATGGACGGACTCCGTATGCCTGGATCCCGCCGAATCAATTAGACGTATGGGCCAAAAACGGTTTATTCATATGTTCCTATGTAAAAGGACCCATCTGGCTCGCTTACCCCCTGTTCTCTTTTGATTCGGCAGACCGCGACTGCTACAAGGCTTATGGCATCCAGGAGCATTGATGGAGGGACTCCGTATGCCTGGATCCCGCCGAATCAATTAGACGTACGAGCCAATTGGTGTTTCCATGGCTTATTCATGTATTTCTCTGTGAAGAGACCTATCTGACTCGCGTACCCCCTGTTCTCTTTTGATTCGGCAGACCGCGACTGCTACAAGGCTTATGGGATCAAGGAGCAGCGATGGACGGACTCCGTATGCCTGGATCCCGCCGAATCAATTAGACGTATGGGCCAAAAACGGTTTATTCATATGTTCCTATGTGAAAGGACCTATCTGACTCGCGTACCCCCTGTTCTCTTTTGATTCGGCAGACCGCGACTGCTACAAGGCTTATGGGATCCAGCAGCATCGATGGAGGGACTCCGTATGCCTGGATCCCGCCGAATCAATTAGACGTATGGGCCAAAAACGGTTTATTCATATGTTCCTATGTAAAAGGACCCATCTGGCTCGCTACCCCCTGTTCTCTTTTGATTCGGCAGACCGCGACTGGTACAAGGCTTATGGCATCCAGGAGCATTGATGGAGGGACTCCGTATGCCTGGATCCCGCCGAATCAATTAAACGTACGAGCCAATTGGTGTTTCCATGGCTTATTCATGTATTTCTCTGTGAAGAGACCTATCTGACTCGCGTACCCCCTGTTCTCTTTTGATTCGGCAGACCGCGACTGCTACAAGGCTTATGGGATCAAGGACCAGCGATGGACGGACTCCGTATGCCTGGATCCCGCCGAATCAATTAGACGTATGGGCCAAAAACGGTTTATTCATATGTTCCTATGTGAAAGGACCTATCTGACTCGCGTACCCCCTGTTCTCTTTTGATTCGACAGACCGCGACTGCTACAAGGCTTATGACATCCAGGAGCATCGATGAACGGACTCCGTATGCCTGGATCCCGCCGAATCAATTAGACGTATGGGCCAAAAACGGTTTATTCATCTGTTCCTATGTGAAAGGACCCATCTGGCTCGCGTACCCCCTGTTCTCTTTTGATTCGGCAGACAGCGACTGGTACAAGGCTTATGGCATCCAGGAGCATTGATAAAGGGACTCCGTATGCCTGGATCCCGCCGAATCAATCAGACGTATAAGCCAATTGGTGTTTCCATGGCTTATTCATGTATTTCTCTGTGAAGAGACCTATCTGACTCGCGTACCCCCTGTTCTCTTTTGATTCGGCAGACCGCGACTGCTACAAGGCTTATGGCATCCAGGAGCATTGATGAAGGACTCCGTATGCCTGGATCTCGCCGAATCAATTAGACGTATGGGCCAAAAACGGTTTATTCATATGTTCCTATGTGAAAGGACCCATCTGGCTCGCGTACCCCTCTTCTCTTTTGATTCGGCAGACCGCGACTGCTACAAGCCTTAGAAGATCTAGTAGTCGTGATGGACTCACTCCGTATCCTGGATCCCGCCGAATCAATTAGACGTATGGGCCAAAAACGGTTTATTCATATGTTGCTATGTGAAAGGACCCATCTGGCTCGCGTACCCCCTGTTCTCTTTTGATTCGGCAGACCGCGACTGCTACAAGCCTTAGGGATCTAGGAGCCTTGATGGACTCACTCCGTATTCCTCGATCCCGCCGAATCAATTAGACGTATGGGCCAAAAACGGTTTATTCATATGTTCCTATGTGAAAGGACCCATCTGGCTCGCGTACCCCCTGTTCTCTTTTGATTCGGCAGACCGCGACTGCTACAAGGCTTATGACATCCAGGAGCATCGATGAACGGACTCCGTATGCCTGGATCCCGCCGAATCAATTAGACGTATGGGCCAAAAACGGTTTATTCATATGTTCCTATGTAAAGGACCCATCTGGCTCGCGTACCCCCTGTTCTCTTTTGATTCGGCAGACAGCGACTGCTACAAGGCTTATGGCATCCAGGAGCATCTCCGTATGCCTGGATCCCGCCGAATCAATTAGACGTATAAGCCAATTGGTGTATGGCTTATTCATGACTCTGTACCCCCTGTTCTCTTTTGATTCGGCAGACCGCGACTGGCTACAAGGCTTATGGCATCCAGGAGCATCGATGGAGGACTCCGTATGCCTGGATCCCGCCGAATCAATTAGACGTATGGGCCAAAAACGGTTTATTCATATGTTCCTATGTAAAAGGACCCATCTGGCTCGCGTACCCCCTGTTCTCTTTTGATTCGGCAGACCGCGACTGCTACAAGGCTTAGGGATCCAGGAGCCTTGATGGACTCACTCCGTATTCCTGGATCCCGCCGAATCAATTAGACGTATGGGCCAAAAACGGTTTATTCATATGTTCCTATGTGAAAGGACCTATCTGACTCGCGTACCCCCGTTCTCTTTTGATTCGGCAGACCGCGACTGCTACAAGGCTTATGGGATCCAGCAGCATCCATGAAGGGACTCCGTATGCCTGGATCCCGCCGAATCAATTAGACGTATGGGCCAAAAACGGTTTATTCATATGTTCCTATGTAAAAGGACCCATCTGGCTCGCTACCCCCTGTTCTCTTTTGATTCGGCAGACCGCGACTGCTACAAGCCTTATGGTCAGGAGCCTTGATGGACTCACTCCGTATTCCTGATCCCGCCGAATCAATTAGACGTATGGGCCAAAAACGGTTTATTCATATGTTCCTATGTGAAAGGACCCATCTGGCTCGCGTACCCCCTGTTCTCTTTTGATTCGGCAGACCGCGACTGCTACAAGCTTAGGGATCTAGGAGCCTTGATGGACTCACTCCGTATTCCTGGATCCGCCGAATCAATTAGACGTATGGGCCAAAAATGGTTTATTCATATGTTCCTATGTGAAAGGACCCATCTGGCTCGCGTACCCCCTGTTCTCTTTTGATTCGGCAGACCGCGACTGCTACAAGGCTTATGACATCCAGGAGCATCGATGGACGGACTCCGTATGCCTGGATCCCGCCGAATCAATTAGACGTAAGCCAATTGGTGTTTCCATGGCTTATTCATGTATTTCTCTGTGAAGAGACCTATCTGACTCGCGTACCCCCTGTTCTCTTTTGATTCGGCAGACCGCGACTGCTACAAGGCTTATGGATCAAGGAGCAGCGATGGACGGACTCCGTATGCCTGGATCCCGCCGAATCAATAGACGTATGGGCCAAAAACGGTTTGCTCATATGTTCCTATGTGAAAGGACCTATCTGACTCGCGTACCCCCGTTCTCTTTTGATTCGGCAGACTGCGACTGCCAAGGCTTATGGGATCAGGAGCAGCGATGGACGGACTCCGTATGCCTGGATCCCGCCGAATCAATTAGACGTATGGGCCAAAAACGGTTTATTCATATGTTCCATGTAAAAGGACCTATCTGGCTCGCTTACCCCCTGTTCTCTTTTGATTCGGCAGACCGCGACTGCTACAAGGCTTATGGCATCCAGGAGCATCGATGGAGGGACTCCGTATGCCTGGATCCCGCCGAATCAATTAGACGTATGGGCCAAAAACGGTTTTATTCATATGTTCCTATGTAAAAGGACCCATCTGGCTCGCTACCCCCTGTTCTCTTTTGATTCGGCAGACCGCGACTGC
Source organism: Tilletia indica (assembly GCA_001689995.1). Classification (NCBI taxonomy): domain Eukaryota; kingdom Fungi; phylum Basidiomycota; class Exobasidiomycetes; order Tilletiales; family Tilletiaceae; genus Tilletia; species Tilletia indica. Next base: position 97,921 of record MAPW01000104.1, read on the forward strand.
TACAAGCTTAGGGATCTAGGAGCCTGATGGACACTCCGTATGCCTGGATCCCGCCGAATCAATTAGACGTATGGGCCAAAAACGGTTTATTCATATGTTCCTATGTGAAAGGACCCATCTGGCTCGCGTACCCCCTGTTCTCTTTTGATTCGGCAGACCGCGACTGCTACAAGGCTTATGACATCCAGGAGCATCGATGAACGGACTCCGTATGCCTGGATCCCGCCGAATCAATTAGACGTATGGCCAAAAACGGTTTATATTCATATGTTCCTATGTGAAGGACCCTATGACTCGCGTACCCCCTTTCTCTTTTGATTCGGCAGACCGCGACTGCTACAAGGCTTATGGGATCCAGGAGCATCGATGACGGACTCCGTATGCCTGGATCCCGCCGAATCAATTAGACGTATGCCAAAAACGGTGTTATTCATATTTCTATGTGAAAGGACCATCTGCTCGCGTACCCCCTGTTCTCTTTTGATTCGCAGACGCGACTGCTACAAGGCTTATGGCATCCAGAGCATCGATGACGGACTCCGTATGCCTGGATCCCGCCGAATCAATTAGACGTATGGGCCAAAACGGTTTATTCATATGTTCCTATGTAAAAGGACCCATCTGGCTCGCGTACCCCCTGTTCTTTGATTCGGCAGACGCGACTGCTACAAGCTTAGGGATAGGAGCGCATGATGGACACTCCGTATGCCTGGATCCCGCCGAATCAATTAGACGTATGGGCCAAAAACGGTTTATTCATATGTTCCTATGTGAAAGGACCCATCTGGCTCGCGTACCCCCTGTTCTCTTTTGATTCGGCAGACCGCGACTGCTACAAGCTAGGATCAGGAGCGATGACGGACTCCGTATGCCTGGATCCCGCCGAATCAATTAGACGTATGGGCAAAACGGTTTATTCATATGTTTCCTATGTGAAAGGACCTATCTGCTCGCGTACCCTGTTCTCTTTTGATTCGGCAGACCGCGACTGCTACAAGGCTTATGGATCCAGGAGCATCGATGGAGGACTCCGTATGCCTGGATCCCGCCGAATCAATTAGACGTATGGGCCAAAAACGGTTTATTCATATGTTCCTATGTAAAAGGACCCATCTGCTCGCGTACCCCCTGTTCTCTTTTGATTCGCAGACCGCGACTGCTACAAGGCTTATGGGATCCAGGAGCCGATGGACTCACTCCGTATGCCTGGATCCCGCCGAATCAATTAGACGTATGGGCCAAAAACGGTTTATTCATATGTTCCTATGTGAAAGGACCCATCTGGCTCGCGTACCCCCTGTTCTCTTTTGATTCGGCACAGACCGCGACTGCTACAAGGCTTATGGATCCAGGAGCCTTGATGGACTCACTCCGTATGCCTGGATCCCGCCGAATCAATTAGACGTATGGGCCAAAAACGGTTTATTCATATGTTCCTATGTGAAAGGACCCATCTGGCTCGCGTACCCCCTGTTCTCTTTTGATTCGGCAGACCGCGACTGCTACAAGGCTTATGACATCCAGGAGCATCGATGACGGACTCCGTATGCCTGGATCCCGCCGAATCAATTAGACGTATGGCCAAGGTTTATTTATCATGTATTTCCTGTGAAGACCTCTGGCTCGCGTACCCCCTGTTCTCTTTTGATTCGGCAGACCGCGACTGCTACAAGGCTTATGGCATCCAGGAGCATCGATGGACGGACTCCGTATGCCTGGATCCCGCCGAATCAATTAGACGTATGGCCAAAACGGTTTATGGCTTATTCATGTATTTCTATGTGAAAGACCTATCTGGCTCGCGTACCCCCTGTTCTCTTTTGATTCGGCAGACCGCGACTGCTACAAGGCTTATGGGATCCAGGAGCATCGATGGAGGACTCCGTATGCCTGGATCCCGCCGAATCAATTAGACGTATGGGCCAAAAACGGTTTATTCATATGTTCCTATGTGAAAGGACCCATCTGGCTCGCGTACCCCCTGTTCTCTTTTGATTCGGCAGACCGCGACTGCTACAAGGCTTATGGGATCCAGGAGCATCGATGAAGGACTCCGTATGCCTGGATCCCGCCGAATCAATTAGACGTATGGGCCAAAAACGGTTTATTCATATGTTCCTATGTAAAGGACCCATCTGGCTCGCGTACCCCTGTTCTCTTTTGATTCGGCAGACCGCGACTGCTACAAGGCTTATGGCATCCAGGAGCATCGATGGAGGGACTCCGTATGCCTGGATCCCGCCGAATCAATTAGACGTATGGGCCAAAAACGGTTTATTCATATGTTCCTATGTAAAAGGACCCATCTGGCTCGCGTACCCCCTGTTCTCTTTTGATTCGGCAGACCGCGACTGCTACAAGCTTAGGATCCAGGAGCATTGATGGACTCACTCCGTATGCCTGGATCCGCCGAATCAATTAGACGTATGGGCCAAAAACGGTTTATTCATATGTTCCTATGTGAAAGGACCCATCTGGCTCGCGTACCCCCTGTTCTCTTTTGATTCGGCAGACCGCGACTGCTACAAGGCTTATGATCCAGGAGCATCGATGGACGGACTCCGTATGCCTGGATCCCGCCGAATCAATTAGACGTATGGCCAATTGGTGTTTTCCATGGCTTATTCATGTATTTCTCTGTGAAGAGACCTATCTGACTCGCGTACCCCCTGTTCTCTTTTGATTCGGCAGACCGCGACTGCTACAAGGCTTATGGGATCCAGGAGCATCGATGGAGGGACTCCGTATGCCTGGATCCCGCCGAATCAATTAGACGTATGGGCCAAAAAGGTTTATTCATATGTTCCTATGTGAAAGGACCCATCTGGCTCGCGTACCCCCTGTTCTCTTTTGATTCGGCAGACCGCGACTGCTACAAGGCTTATGGCATCCAGGAGCATCGATGGACGGACTCCGTATGCCTGGATCCCGCCGAATCAATTAGACGTATGCCAATTGGTGTTTCATTATTCATGTATTTCTCTGTGAAAGACCCATCTGCTCGCGTACCCCCTGTTCTCTTTTGATTCGGCAGACCGCGACTGCTACAAGGCTTATGGCATCCAGGAGCATCGATGAAGGACTCCGTATGCCTGGATCCCGCCGAATCAATTAGACGTATGGGCCAAAAACGGTTTATTCATATGTTCCTATGTAAAAGGACCCATCTGGCTCGCGTACCCCCTGTTCTCTTTTGATTCGGCAGACCGCGACTGCTACAAGGCTTATGACATCCAGGAGCATCGATGAGGACTCCGTATGCCTGGATCCGCCGAATCAATTAGACGTATGCCAATGGTGTTTCCATGGCTTATTCATGTATTTCTCTGTGAAGAGACCCATCTGGCTCGCGTACCCCCTGTTCTCTTTTGATTCGGCAGACCGCGACTGCTACAAGGCTTATGGATCCAGGAGCATCGATGAACGGACTCCGTATGCCTGGATCCCGCCGAATCAATTAGACGTATGGGCCAAAAACGGTTTATTCATATGTTCCTATGTAAAAGGACCCATCTGGCTCGCGTACCCCCTGTTCTCTTTTGATTCGGCAGACCGCGACTGCTACAAGGCTTATGAATCCAGGAGCATCGATGAACGGACTCCGTATGCCTGGATCCCGCCGAATCAATTAGACGTATGGGCCAAAAACGGTTTTCCATGGCTTATATGTATGTGAAAGAGACCCATCTGGCTCGCGTACCCCCTGTTCTCTTTTGATTCGGCAGACCGCGACTGCTACAAGGCTTATGGATCCAGGAGCATTGATGGGACTCCTCCGTATGCCTGGATCCCGCCGAATCAATTAGACGTATGGGCCAAAAACGGTTTATTCATATGTTCTATGTGAAAGGACCCATCTGGCTCGCGTACCCCCTGTTCTCTTTTGATTCGGCAGACCGCGACTGCTACAAGGCTTATGGGATCCAGGAGCATCGATGACGGACTCCGTATGCCTGGATCCCGCCGAATCAATTAGACGTATGGGCCAAAAACGGTTTATTCATATGTTCCTATGTAAAGGACCCATCTGGCTCGCGTACCCCCTGTTCTCTTTTGATTCGGCAGACCCGACTGCTACAAGGCTTATGGGATCCAGGAGCCGATGGACTCACTCCGTATGCCTGGATCCCGCCGAATCAATTAGACGTATGGGCCAAAAACGGTTTATTCATATGTTCCTATGTGAAAGGACCCATCTGGCTCGCGTACCCCTGTTCTCTTTTGATTCGGCAGACCGCGACTGCTACAAGGCTTATGGGATCCAGGAGCATCGATGGGGACTCCGTATGCCTGGATCCCGCCGAATCAATTAGACGTATAAGCCAATTGGTGTTTCCATGGCTTATTCATGTATTTCTCTGTGAAGAGACCTATCTGACTCGCGTACCCCCTGTTCTCTTTTGATTCGGCAGACCGCGACTGCTACAAGGCTTATGGGATCCACAGGAGCGATGGAGGACTCCGTATGCCTGGATCCCGCCGAATCAATTAGACGTATGGGCCAAAAACGGTTTATTCATATGTTCCTATGTAAAGGACCCATCTGGCTCGCTACCCCCTGTTCTCTTTTGATTCGGCAGACCGCGACTGCTACAAGCTTATGGATCAGGATTGATGGACTCACTCCGTATGCCTGGATCCCGCCGAATCAATTAGACGTATGGGCCAAAAACGGTTTATTCATATGTTCCTATGTGAAAGGACCCATCTGGCTCGCGTACCCCCTGTTCTCTTTTGATTCGGCAGACCGCGACTGCTACAAGGCTTATGACATCCAGGAGCATCGATGAACGGACTCCGTATGCCTGGATCCCGCCGAATCAATTAGACGTATAAGCCAATTGGTGTTTCCATGGCTTATTCATGTATTTCTCTGTGAAGAGACCTATCTGACTCGCGTACCCCCTGTTCTCTTTTGATTCGGCAGACCGCGACTGCTACAAGGCTTATGGGATCTAGGAGCATGGATGAGGACTCCGTATGCCTGGATCCCGCCGAATCAATTAGACGTATGGGCCAAAAACGGTTTATTCATATGTTCCTATGTGAAAGGACCCATCTGGCTCGCGTACCCCCTGTTCTCTTTTGATTCGGCAGACCGCGACTGCTACAAGGCTTATGGCATCCAGGAGCATCGATGGAGGGACTCCGTATGCCTGGATCCCGCCGAATCAATTAGACGTATAGCCAATTGGTGTTTCCATGGCTTATTCATGTATTTCTCTGTGAAAGAGACCTATCTGACTCGCGTACCCCCTGTTCTCTTTTGATTCGGCAGACCGCGACTGCTACAAGGCTTATGGGATCCAGCAGCATCGATGGAGGGACTCCGTATGCCTGGATCCCGCCGAATCAATTAGACGTATGGGCCAAAAACGGTTTATTCATATGTTCCTATGTAAAGACCATCTGGCTCGCGTACCCCTGTTCTCTTTTGATTCGGCAGACCGCGACTGCTACAAGCCTTAGGGATCTAGGAGCCGATGGACACTCCGTATGCCTGGATCCCGCCGAATCAATTAGACGTATGGGCCAAAAACGGTTTATTCATATGTTCCTATGTGAAAGGACCCATCTGGCTCGCGTACCCCCTGTTCTCTTTTGATTCGGCAGACCGCGACTGCTACAAGGCTTATGACATCCAGCATCGATGGAGACTCCGTATGCCTGGATCCCGCCGAATCAATTAGACGTATGGGCCAAAAACGGTTTATTCATATGTTCCTATGTAAAAGGACCCATCTGGCTCGCGTACCCCCTGTTCTCTTTTGATTCGGCAGACCGCGACTGCTACAAGGCTTATGGGCATCCAGGAGCATTGATGGAGGACTCCGTATGCCTGGATCCCGCCGAATCAATTAGACGTATGGGCCAAAAACGGTTTATTCATATGTTCCTATGTGAAAGGACCCATCTGGCTCGCGTACCCCCTGTTCTCTTTTGATTCGGCAGACCGCGACTGCTACAAGGCTTATGAATCCAGGAGCATCGATGAACGGACTCCGTATGCCTGGATCCGCCGAATCAATTAGACGTATAAGCCAATTGTGTTTCCATGGCTTATATTCATGTATTTCTCTGTGAAGACCTATCTGGCTCGCGTACCCCCTGTTCTCTTTTGATTCGGCAGACCGCGACTGCTACAAGGCTTATGGGATCCAGCAGCATCGATGAAGGGACTCCGTATGCCTGGATCCCGCCGAATCAATTAGACGTATGGGCCAAAAACGGTTTATTCATATGTTCCTATTGTAAAAGGACCCATCTGGCTCGCTTACCCCCTGTTCTCTTTTGATTCGGCAGACCGCGACTGCTACAAGGCTTATGGCATCCAGGAGCATCGATGGACGGACTCCGTATGCCTGGATCCCGCCGAATCAATTAGACGTATGGCCAAATTGGTGTTTCCATGGCATATGTTTCTCTGTGAAAAGACCTATCTGACTCGCGTACCCCCTGTTCTCTTTTTGATTCGGCAGACCGCGACTGCTACAAGGCTTATGGGATCCAGGAGCATCGATGACGGACTCCGTATGCCTGGATCCGCCGAATCAATTAGACGTATGGGCAAAAACGGTTTATTCATATGTTCATGTGAAAGGACCCATCTGACTCGCGTACCCCCTGTTCTCTTTTGATTCGGCAGACAGCGACTGTACAAGGCTTATGGCATCCAGGAGCATTGATGGGGGACTCCGTATGCCTGGATCCCGCCGAATCAATTAGACGTATGGGCCAATTGGTTTATTCATTCATGTATTTCTCTGTAAAGACCTATCTGGCTCGCGTACCCCCTGTTCTCTTTTGATTCGGCAGACCGCGACTGCTACAAGGCTTATGGGATCCAGGAGCATCGATGGAGGGACTCCGTATGCCTGGATCCCGCCGAATCAATTAGACGTATGGGCCAAAACGGTTTATTCATATGTTTCCTATGTAAAGGACCTCTGGCTCGCGTACCCCCTGTTCTCTTTTGATTCGGCAGACCGCGACTGCTACAAGGCTTATGGCATCCAGGAGCATTGATGGAGGACTCCGTATGCCTGGATCCCGCCGAATCAATTAGACGTATGGGCCAAAAACGGTTTATTCATATGTTCCTATGTAAAAGGACCCATCTGGCTCGCGTACCCCCTGTTCTCTTTTGATTCGGCAGACCGCGACTGTACAAGGCTTATGGCATCCAGGAGCATTGATGGAGGACTCCGTATGCCTGGATCCCGCCGAATCAATTAGACGTATGCCAAATTGGTGTTTCCATGGCTTATTCATGTATTTCTCTGTGAAGAGACCTATCTGACTCGCGTACCCCCTGTTCTCTTTTGATTCGGCAGACCGCGACTGCTACAAGGCTTATGGGATCCAGCAGCATCGATGAGGACTCCGTATGCCTGGATCCCGCCGAATCAATTAGACGTATGGGCCAAAAACGGTTTATTCATATGTTCCTATGTAAAAGGACCCATCTGGCTCGCTTACCCCCTGTTCTCTTTTGATTCGGCAGACCGCGACTGCTACAAGCTTAGGGGATCCAGGAGCCTTGATGACGGACTCCGTATTCCTCGATCCCGCCGAATCAATTAGACGTATGGGCCAAAAACGGTTTATTCATATGTTCCTATGTGAAAGGACCCATCTGGCTCGCGTACCCCCTGTTCTCTTTTGATTCGGCAGACCGCGACTGCTACAAGGCTTATGACATCCAGGAGCATCGATGAACGGGACTCCGTATGCCTGGATCCCGCCGAATCAATTAGACGTATAAGCCAATTGGTGTTTCCATGGCTTATTCATGTATTTCTCTGTGAAGAGACCTATCTGACTCGCGTACCCCCTGTTCTCTTTTGATTCGGCAGCCGCGACTGCTACAAGGCTTATGGGATCCAGGAGCAGCGATGGACGGACTCCGTATGCCTGGATCCCGCCGAATCAATTAGACGTATGGGCCAAAAACGGTTTATTCATATGTTCCTATGTAAAAGGACCCATCTGGCTCGCTTACCCCCTGTTCTCTTTTGATTCGGCAGACCGCGACTGCTACAAGGCTTAGGGATCTAGGAGCCTTGATGGACTCACTCCGTATTGCCTCGGATCCCGCCGAATCAATTAGACGTATGGGCCAAAAACGGTTTATTCATATGTTCCTATGTGAAAGGACCCATCTGGCTCGCGTACCCCTGTTCTCTTTTGATTCGGCAGACCGCGACTGCTACAAGGCTTATGACATCCAGGAGCATCGATGAACGGACTCCGTATGCCTGATCCCGCCGAATCAATTAGACGTATAAGCCAATTGGTGTTTCCATGGCTCTATTCATGTATTTCTCTGTGAAGAGACCTATCTGACTCGCGTACCCCCTGTTCTCTTTTGATTCGGCAGCCGCGACTGCTACAAGGCTTATGGGATTCCAGGAGCAGCGATGGACGGACTCCGTATGCCTGGATCCCGCCGAATCAATTAGACGTATGGGCCAAAACGGTTTATTCATATGTTTCCTATGTAAAAGGACCCATCTGGCTCGCTTACCCCCTGTTCTCTTTTGATTCGGCAGACCGCGACTGCTACAAGCCTTAGGGATCAGAGCCTTGATGGACTCACTCCGTATTCCTCGATCCCGCCGAATCAATTAGACGTATGGGCCAAAAACGGTTTATTCATATGTTCCTATGTGAAAGGACCCATCTGGCTCGCGTACCCCCTGTTCTCTTTTGATTCGGCAGACCGCGACTGCTACAAGGCTTATGGCATCCAGGAAGCATCGATGGACGGACTCCGTATGCCTGGATCCCGCCGAATCAATTAGACGTATAAGCCAATTGGTGTTCCATGGCTTATTCATATTTCTCTGTGAAGAGACCTATCTGACTCGCGTACCCCCTGTTCTCTTTTGATTCGGCAGACCGCGACTGCTACAAGGCTTATGGCATCCAGAAGCATCGATGGAGGGACTCCGTATGCCTGGATCCCGCCGAATCAATTAGACGTATGGCCAACGGTTTATTCATATGTTCCTATGTGAAGGACCTATCTGACTCGCGTACCCCCTGTTCTCTTTTGATTCGGCAGACCGTGACTGCTACAAGGCTTAGGGGATCTAGGAGCCATGATGGACTCACTCCGTATCCTGGATCCGCCGAATCAATTAGACGTATGGGCCAAAAACGGTTTATCATATGTTCCTATGTAAAAGGACCCATCTGGCTCGCTTACCCCCTGTTCTCTTTTGATTCGGCAGACCGTGACTGCTACAAGCCTTAGGGATCTAGGAGCCTTGATGGACTCACTCCGTATTCCTCGATCCCGCCGAATCAATTAGACGTATGGGCCAAAAACGGTTTATTCATATGTTCCTATGTGAAAGGACCATCTGGCTCGCGTACCCCCTGTTCTCTTTTGATTCGGCAGACCGCGACTGCTACAAGGCTTATGACATCCAGGAGCATCGATGACGGACTCCGTATGCCTGGATCCCGCCGAATCAATTAGACGTATGGGCCAAAAACGGTTTATTCATATGTTCCTATGTAAAAGGACCCATCTGGCTCGCGTACCCCCTGTTCTCTTTTGATTCGGCAGACGCGACTGCTACAAGGCTTAGGGCATCCAGGAGCATCGATGAACGGACTCCGTATGCCTGGATCCCGCCGAATCAATTAGACGTATGGGCCAAAAACGGCTTATTCATATGTTCCTATGTGAAAGGACCCATCTGGCTCGCGTACCCCTGTTCTCTTTTGATTCGGCAGACCGCGACTGCTACAAGGCTTATGGCATCCAGGAGCATCGATGACGGACTCCGTATGCCTGGATCCCGCCGAATCAATTAGACGTATAAGCCAGTTGGTGTTTCCATGGCTTATTCATGTATTTCTCTGTGAAAGGACCTATCTGACTCGCGTACCCCTGTTCTCTTTTGATTCGGCAGACCGCGACTGCTACAAGGCTTATGGCATCCAGGAGCATCGATGGAGGGACTCCGTATGCCTGGATCCCGCCGAATCAATTAGACGTATGGGCCAAAAACGGTTTATTCATATGTTCCTATGTAAAAGGACCCATCTGGCTCGCTTACCCCCTGTTCTCTTTTGATTCGGCAGACCGCGACTGCTACAAGCTTAGGGATCTAGGAGCCTTGATGGACTCACTCCGTATTCCTCGATCCCGCCGAATCAATTAGACGTATGGGCCAAAACGGTTTATTCATATGTTCCTATGTGAAAGGACCCATCTGGCTCGCGTACCCCCTGTTCTCTTTTGATTCGGCAGACCGCGACTGCTACAAGGCTTATGACATCCAGGAGCATCGATGAACGGACTCCGTATGCCTGGATCCCGCCGAATCAATTAGACGTATGGGCCAAAAACGGTTTATTCATATGTTCCTATGTAAAAGGACCCATCTGGCTTGCGTACCCCCTGTTCTCTTTTGATTCGGCAGACAGCGACTGCTACAAGGCTTAGGGCATCCAGGAGCATCGATGAACGGACTCCGTATGCCTGGATCCCGCCGAATCAATTAGACGTATGGGCCAAAAACGGTTGATTCATATGTTCCTATGTAAAAGGACCCATCTGGCTCGCTTACCCCTGTTCTCTTTTGATTCGGCAGATCGCGACTGCTACAAGCCTTAGGGGATCTAGGAGCCTTGATGGACTCACTCCGTATTCCTCGATCCCGCCGAATCAATTAGACGTATGGGCCAAAAACGGTTTATTCATATGTTCCTATGTGAAAGGACCTAGCTGACTCGCGTACCCCCTGTTCTCTTTTGATTCGGCAGCCGCGACTGCTACAAGGCTTATGGCATCCAGAAGCATCGATGAACGGACTCCGTATGCCTGGATCCCGCCGAATCAATTAGACGTATGGGCCAAAAACGGTTTATTCATATGTTCCTATGTAAAAGGACCCATCTGGCTCGCTTACCCCCTGTTCTCTTTTGATTCGGCAGACCGTGACTGCTACAAGCCTTAGGGGATCTAGGAGCCTTGATGGACTCACTCCGTATTCCTCGATCCCGCCGAATCAATTAGACGTATGGGCCAAAAACGGTTTATTCATATGTTCCTATGTGAAAGGACCCATCTGGCTCGCGCACCCCCTGTTCTCTTTTGATTCGGCAGACCGCGACTGCTACAAGGCTTATGACATCCAGGAGCATCGATGAACGGACTCCGTATGCCTGGATCCCGCCGAATCAATTAGACGTATGGGCCAAAAACGGCTTATTCATATGTTCCTATGTGAAAGGACCCATCTGGCTCGCGTACCCCCTGTTCTCTTTTGATTCGGCAGATCGCGACTGCTACAAGGCTTATGGCATCCAGGAGCATCGATGAACGGACTCCGTATGCCTGGATCCCGCCGAATCAATTAGACGTATAAGCCAGTTGGTGTTTCCATGGCTTATTCATGTATTTCTCTGTGAAGAGACCTAGCTGACTCGCGTACCCCCTGTTCTCTTTTGATTCGGCAGACCGCGACTGCTGCAAGGCTTTTGGGATCCAGTAGCATCGATGAACGGACTCCGTATGCCTGGATCCCGCCGAATCAATTAGACGTATGGGCCAAAAACGGTTTATTCATATGTTCCTATGTAAAAGGACCCATCTGGCTCGCTTACCCCCTGTTCTCTTTTGATTCGGCAGACCGTGACTGCTACAAGCCTTAGGGGATCTAGGAGCCTTGATGGACTCACTCCGTATTCCTCGATCCCGCCGAATCAATTAGACGTATGGGCCAAAACGGTTTATTCATATGTTCCTATGTGAAAGGACCCATCTGGCTCGCGTACCCCCTGTTCTCTTTTGATTCGGCAGACCGCGACTGCTACAAGGCTTATGACATCCAGGAGCATCGATGAACGGACTCCGTATGCCTGGATCCCGCCGAATCAATTAGACGTATGGGCCAAAAACGGTTTATTCATATGTTCCTATGTAAAAGGACCCATCTGGCTTGCGTACCCCCTGTTCTCTTTTGATTCGGCAGACAGCGACTGGTACAAGGCTTAGGGCATCCAGGAGCATCGATGAACGGACTCCGTATGCCTGGATCCCGCCGAATCAATTAGACGTATGGGCCAAAAACGGTTGATTCATATGTTCCTATGTAAAAGGACCCATCTGGCTCGCTTACCCCCTGTTCTCTTTTGATTCGGCAGATCGCGACTGCTACAAGGCTTATGGCATCCAGGAGCATCGATGAACGGACTCCGTATGCCTGGATCCCGCCGAATCAATTAGACGTATAAGCCAGTTGGTGTTTCCATGGCTTATTCATGTATTTCTCTGTGAAGAGACCTAGCTGACTCGCGTACCCCCTGTTCTCTTTTGATTCGGCAGCCCGCGACTGTTGCAAGCTTGCGAAATCTAGGAGCATGGATGCACGGACTCCGTATGCCTGGATCCCGCCGAATCAATTAGACGTATGGGGCAAAAACGGTTTATTCATATGTTCCTATGTGAAAGGACCCATCTGGCTCGCGTACCCCCTGTTCTCTTTTGATTCGACAGACCGCGCCTGATACAAGGCTTATGGCATCCAGGAGCATCGATGGACGGACTCCGTATGCCTGGATCCCGCCGAATCAATTAGACGTATAAGCCAATTGGTGTTTCCATTTAGGGTTAGGTTATGCGGCTGTTTAGGTATCAAAGAGAAGAAGCAATCCTGTAACTACAAATGATCCATGCCCGAGATAAGACAGCCACCCCTCCTTGACATCCGCGAGTGAAAACACCCGAGAATGATGCTGCCGAAATCCCACCACTTAGACAAACTTGAGCCACCCGTGCACTACTTGGTCCCCTGTATCAGGGCTAGTCAATGGGCGTACACCACTGGCACACAATTGATGCCAGGGCCGTTTACTTCCCACAACCCCAACGGTGCACAAAAGGCACCAGCGTCACTCCACGTGACCTCATCCCGGCCATCCATCCCCAAAGTATCCACCTCCGCTCTGGTAATCCGCCCGACAGACCATACCCCCACTCCGGTCGAGCCGGATTTGGTGAGAGAGACTCTTCTGACTACGCCCATCAAACCGTCGGGAAAGGGTGGTAACCCAGGCGGGATCTGGTGCGGTGAGTGTGTCGGGGTCCAGGGAGAGCACATCGGTCATCACACCTCGATCAACCATACGGCCTCACACAGGTCCAAGCACGACAACATACACCAACACACAGCCCATCTTCCCGCTAACCTCCAGCAATCCCTTGCCAAAATACAACGTCCCCCCCAGCCGGGTCGGCAGCCCGCCAGAAATTTATAACGCGCGACGGCGAAGAGGCTACCCCTTCCCGCGCGAGGGGTCCACGGCCATCACCCGGCACAATGCTGTTGAACAGAGCCCAGAACCGCAGACCCGTGCCGGACGCTGTAGTTGCGTACACGCCGGTCCGCCACAACCCCAGGAAATACGTGTTGAAGTACCCCCAGAGCCACAGCCAATCAACGCCCCCCCAATGGTTGAACACCAAGAAGGCCAGATTTCGATGCATGATGGCAGAATTGGCATCATGCACGGTTTTTTTTTTTTTTTTTTTTTTTTTTTTTTTTTTTTTTTTTTGGGAAACCAATTCAAAGCGCCGCACCGTACTCGCAGCAGCACGCTGAGCAGTGGTGTTGTCGGTGCCTGCCTGGATCAGAGCGTAATGCCGTCATACCTACGTCTTTGAATGGCTTGCTCGGGTCATAGCCCTTGTCCTTGCCCAGATGAGGTTGTGGAACAAGTGCCCTGACCAGCAGCACGCGCGTTGAGCTCCCTCCTCAGCTCCTGGCGCTCAATGCGGGAGGGAATGCCCAGACCCAGAGCACGGTAGATGTCCTTGTCCGGCTCCTTCAGCGTCGGGTCGAACAAGCGGGGATCCAGCACAGCATATTGCTCCACCGTGTTGGGCAGGCAGCGTCCATTGACCATGTAGGTGCGAGTGGTGCAGCCAGGTGGATGAGGTGGGCCTGTCTCGGGTCTGGGGGGCATCACCCGTCGGCGAGGAGCAGGTGGCGGTCTCGGCTCGTGCACGATGACTGGTGTGCCATCATGCACAGCCATTGTGGTGTCGGTGTCCGGCACCGGGAACAGGAACCGCATTCCGGGCATGACGCTGAGCTGCCTTCTCCTTTTCTTTTGCGCGCGAGTCTTGTCGCTGTCCGGGCTTCTTTCAGCTCGTGAGCCGTCTGGGTCTTGCGGTTGAGCCGGTCAATGTAGACCATCAGCTTCCGGAATTGCGAGTAGCGTTGCTTGTTGAGGTAGTCGTCCGGACGCGTGTAGTTGTGCGTTGTAAACACGTGGGCTCCTTCTTCTTCCCCTCGTCCTCATCGCTCTCATCATCGTCTCCCTTCTTCTCTTCCCCTCTCCTCATCGCTCTCATCATCGTCTCCCTTCTTCTTCTTCCCCTTCTCCTTCTTCTTCTTCGTCTGTCGCTTGGGTGGTGCCAGAGAGGCTGGAAGGCAGCAATAGCACGGTCCAGACTCCGCCGGTCGGACTCGCTGACCTCCGGATAACACTTGTGCTTCGCCGCACACTCGTCAATGCAACTCCGCTTTAGAATCTCCCCACGGCCCGAGCACCTGGTCCGTGCACAGAAGCGGTTGATCCGCCACTCGATGGCACGCGTCCTTGTTTCGCGGTCCTCGATGAAGAGAAGCGCATCGGACGGGGCTCGGTCATGGCTGGGCGGCTCAGTGGGACCGGCAGGCGAGCCGAGGGCAGGATGTACTGGATCAGCCTCGAGCTCGGCACGTTCAAGGCCCGCACCATGTACGCTCGCAGCTGATTGTGGGGTGGACTGGGGTCTTGGGAAGTAGGTCCAGATCGTCCGGGTGTCATCGACGTTTGGAAGCCGCTCTAGTATCTCTGCGGACCGAGTACGCGCAATCAGGCCCGTCTCCCACGGTGTACCCACTGCGTCCGGCCCCTCCAGCTCGGTTATCCGCAGCGTTGCCACAGAAGTCGGCTCCAGCCCGAGCATGTGTTGCCGAAGCATGACCGCCAGCTTGTACATGCGCTCTCGCGGGTGGTTGAGACCGAGGACGGAGCTGAGGACGTGGACCGGGTTCTTATCCGTGCTCCGGTCGGCGATCCAAATGACGGCTTCCTTGTGGTGAGCGTCGAAATCGGCCGTCCACTTGTCTTTGTTCACAGTTTGCTCCGGCCGTGCACGATGACTCACGTGCCATCGTGCATGGGTCTTGGTCGGCGGACGCTCAAAGACCATATGCCACAGTAAAGCACCCCATAGTCCAACAGCGGTCGGGCTAGTGTCTTGTACACCGACAATCGCACAGCCGGGGTCCATCGCCGACCGATGGTGGCCAAGTAGCGGAGCATCCCCGTCGCCTTTTTGAGATTGGTCCGACATCGGGCTGGAAAATCCACGCCGTCGTACCGATGGGGAAATCCAAGGTAGGCGTACTCGGTTACCTCGGGCAGGTTGCGATTGCCGATCTGCAGCGGCCAGGTCTCCTCTCGGTCCGGCTCAATGACTTCAGCCGACTTGTCCACATTGATCGTCATGCTGTTCACAGTGCACCAATTCTCCAGCCGCTGCAGCATCTCCTTCAGCTTCTCCCGCGTCGAGGCCCGCAGCTTGAGATCGTCGGCGTACAGGAGCGTCTGCGTGGCATCGTCGGACTCGTTCTCGGTGGGGATGTTGACCTCCGTCGGTAGATCATCAATATAGACATTGAATAGATACGGCGCCAGGAGAGATCCCTGGAAGAGGCCACGGATCCGCTCGAAGGAGGTGGGTGACATGGTCCCATTCACGTTGATGTACGACCTGTCCCGATGCTGAGGCTGTAGATGAGAGCGAGCTTGGCAGGGTGCATTCCCCGGGCACTGAGCTTGTGAAGAGCCGAGGCATGGCCGTACGGTCGTAGGCCTGCTTGAGATCAATAAGACTTGGTAGCATTCGCCGCCTTGGGCCGCATCTGTATGGGCTACGAGAGCGTGTGACACCGTGCTGTGGCCGGACCGAAGCCGGCCTGGGCTGGGTGGAATAGATTATCGGCCGGAGTGAAGGACGCCAACAGACACTTCTCGAACAGACGGCGAAAGAACGGTGAGAGAGATCGGGCGCATCTCTTCAATGGTCCGGAACTCGTTCTGCCGTACCCCACTGGTTTCTGCATCGGGTACGTTCGCATGCGCCGTAGCCGCCCCTTTCGGAATGGGGTGCACCAGGCTGGTATTCCACCGAAGGAGTGAGTCCTGAACGGGCGCAGAGCTCGAAGAGATGAGCCAGGAGCTGCCCTAGACCGTCCTCGGCCAATGCCTTGATGAGAACCGGGTGAATACCGTCTGGTCCGGCTGAGCGGGCGACCGGGTAGTCTTGTATGGCACGCTGCACGGCATCCAAGTGGAAGGCCTTGAGCAGCTCCGGATCCGGCTCGGGCTGCCGCAGTGGGCGAAAGGGCATCTGGAAGTCTTCCGGGACATCTGGGTGTATAGTTCCCCGTAGAACGCCATGGCATCCTCGGATACCGTTCTGGACTCTGGGTAGCGCGACACCAAGACGGCTTGGGATCCGCGCTGCGACCGTCGGTACTGGCGCACGGCCGATGACGCCGACGGGCTGGACTCGAGACCTTGGCCCAGATAGTCCGGTTGAGACTTGATTCCGGTCGCCGAATAGGTCCAAAGGCGCGGCTGGTGACATCCCAGAGGGTGCGTCCGATCAGTCGGTCGGCCTTGTTGATGGTGCCCTGTGCTGACCCGGGGTCGAGGTGGTGACGTGCCTTTTTGAGTGCCGCCAGCACCTTGGGATAGGCGCGATGCCAATGCCAGAGCAACGCCCGCTTGCGCTTCTCGTTGTCGAGGTATTTCAACTGCAATCATGGAAAGAGGAACGGGTCAGACGCTGTGCACCATGCCTCGTGTGCCATCGTGCACAGAAAAAATAAGACTCACCTGTAGGCGCATGGTAGGCTGTAGGAGGGGATCGTCCATGCACTTGATATCTGGATCGGGTCTTCGGACGGATACGTCGCGGT
The DNA here is from genome assembly GCA_001689995.1 of Tilletia indica. Lineage (NCBI taxonomy): Eukaryota > Fungi > Basidiomycota > Exobasidiomycetes > Tilletiales > Tilletiaceae > Tilletia > Tilletia indica. The sequence goes on from MAPW01000104.1 coordinate 114,921, forward strand.
TCCAGGCGGCGTGTACCTCGAGGAATGGGATGGCACGTCTTGAACATGCGGCCGGGATCGTGGGCCACAAAGCCAGCGGTGATGCCCGGACGGACGAGGACGTGATCGAGGGTGACTCCTCGTGGGCTGTTGGCCGCAGGACGGAGGTGGGTGATGCTGTGCTCGGTGATGAAGTCGTTGAACACATCGAGGCGGGCCTTGGGTCCCGTAGACTTGTCGCCAAAGGCACTGCCAAAGTGGATGTTGATGTCCCAAGGATGATATCCGGAAGGCCTCCACTGCGGGGGCGAAGATAGGTCTTGAAGGAGTGCAGCTGGGCCGGGTTATCGGGTACGGACTCGGGGATGTACACGGCATGCACCATTCGGCCGCCCAGGGTGACGCTGATGCTGTAAGGGGTGGTCTCACTGATTGAGATCAGGCCCGCACCCGAGATCCCGCCCAGAGCGCCAGTCCACCATGCCGATGGCCCATGTCCACCCACCCGCGTACCTTGGCCTCGGGCGTGGTCAGGTAGAGGTCTGCCCCAGCGTTGCGAGGCCACTCTCGCAGTGCCACGTCTCCCCCACAAAGAGAAGGGTGTCCTTGTCCGCGCGATCCATCAGATCCAAGGCCTTGTCCCGGTGTAGCCCGTCACGTTGCAGTATAGGATCCTCACCTGGACTGCCTCTTGCCGGATGGCAGGAGAGCTCCCGTGCACGATGGCAGAAGAGGCACCGTGCACGGATGGCTGTGCATGGTGGCAGAAGAGGCACCGTGCACAGGATGGTTAGAGAACGGTCAGGAACGGGGTCAGAACCCACCAAGAGGAGACGACCGCTGCCGACTCGAAATGAGGGAAGGGGGGAATGGTCAGGGAGGGCAAAAGGTCAGCTTATATAGACATGAGGAGGAGGGGCCAGATGAAAATTTTCTTCCTGGGTCGTCCTTCGGAAGAGCAAAAAAAGGAAATCGGCGCACGTGCGCATGGGAAGAAGAAGCTGAATTGGCGGGGTCGTGGGAAAAGGAAGAGAGGAGAGAAGGTTCTAGAACCAAAGGTAGGTCAGCTCGTGCTCACGTGCAAGGAAGGCCTTGGCAAGCGTAGGGCGATCCTTGGTCTCGTGATCGAGGCGGATATCACGGAGGGTGGCCAGGAAGCGAGCACGGGCCTCGGTGATGGCCGACGGGATCGGGGGTGGTCCGAGCGTCGATCCGGAATCTCCGAAGATGGCTTGGAAGGGGGAACGAGGACAGGGCCATGGGAGTGCCGACAATTCCGTCCAATCCAAGAGTGCGGATCCGCATCTGGAAGAGAGGCAGGGTCGCCGGCTTGAGGACGACCACGGCCACGTTGTCCTGGTGATGGCGGATGTGCAGGATCCGGCTGGTGTCGAATCCGAGAGTGTACAAGCTGGAGCAGATTTGACTCGGCTTTGCACGGACCAGGCCGGACCACCAAGCCAGCTCGGGCTCGGGGAGAAGTTCCCGACTCAGGAGAGTCGCCGGTGAGCAGGGTCTGTATGGCGAGAGCCTGAGCCTCCCATCCGTCGACGGCCACGATCTCGTCCTCGTCGTCGATGGCCATGGCGCGCTGGGGACTGTCCGGCGGCGTAGTGACGTTGGTTGGGCTGAGAAAGGGTCACTCATCGGCTGGTCCTCCGGCGCATGCTCCGTCAGATCGAGCTCGGTGACCGGCTGCGAGCTAGGCACAATGACATCACCCGTTGACAGAGATGCCACGCGCTTGCGCTTAGCGATCCGATCGGCCAGCGGGCTCGAGATGGCCGGCGAAGACATCAGAAGGAGGTCGCTCCCGATCTTGGTTGACGTAGAGGACAAGTCGCTCCCGATCTTGGTTGCCGTGGTGGCGCAAGAAGTCCCACCTGGCGTGCCCGAGGCCGCCGGCTGGACGGGTGTCATGGGTTGCCGGAAGCCGGGATCGTTGGACGGCTGTTTTGCTGTAATGTCAAGGAAACGCTTTAATTATTTTTTCCTGTGCACGATGGCACACGAGTCACCATGTATGGACGGACGTACCAAACACGTTCCTGTTCCAAGTCGTCACCTTGCGAGCGATCGGAGCTTTTCCGCCCGTTTGGCCGCATACTGTGTCCAGGCAAGCAGGTGCGGCTCCTTATCGGAGAGAAACTCCTTGCAGGCGGGATCGGCCATGATCCGAGGGACGGCTTCGACGAGGAAGACCCGCCAGTGATGCTTGATCTTGATTTTGGGGGCGCCGGGGTCGGTCCAACGCACATGTGACGATAGTAGCGGGTCTCGCGGGCAGTGTCGAAGTCCAGAGCAGGCCAGTATCCTTCTTGCACTTTTCGCAGTGATCAAATTGCCGGATGAGGCCAACCAGGCCGTCGACCCAGCTGGACAGGTCGGCTTCGGTCTCCCAGTCGCGCTTGCGGATCAGGCCACTGGGCTGGAGCGGCGGGTGGGTGAGCTCGGGTATTTCCGGAGCCGGTTCCGGAACCAGTCGGGTAGCCTCGGGTACGTCCGGAGCCGGTGGGCCGGTCGGGAGCGAATCCATGCGGGGTGGCCCGTGCGTGGGAAAAAAATCTGGAAAAGTCACGTGTGTGTCAGTGTCACGTGGGTCCATTTTTCAAAATACGGGGAGCAAATTTTTTCGTGGGTTCAGGGTGCGCCACTAGCTATATAAAGGGGGTGCGCAGGTCTCTCCCGCGTTCCCCTCCCTCTTCTCTACCACCACCACGCCTTTCTGCCACCGTGCACGACAGCCCACCGCCGCCGCCAACACCACTGACCTCTCTTCCCAGCCATGCCTCCCACCAAGAAGCTCACCGGCCTCGCCGCGCGCCCCGACAGCGGCGTCCGCATCCCCTACACCTTCTTCGACACCGAGCAGCGCGAGGCCGTCGAGTACGCTACCAAGCACGGCGGTCGTACTTTCATCACCGGACCAGCAGGTTAGTTTTTCCCTCGTTAGCTAGATTCTCATCCTGTGCACGATGACTTTCGAGCCATCGTGCACAAGAAGCTGAAAAGGGAGGAAAAGGGGAGTGGAGGATTGGAGTCAGTGTGGGAAACTCACCAGGAACTGTGGAGGTGGAGATCCTCGCCCTTCTTGGGAGGGGAAGGAGACTGTGAGAGGAGATGAGGGAAGGGGGGAAGGGGGGTGAAGGGCAGGGTGAAATGAGGCTCCCCTTTTATGCTTTTCAGATCCGCTGGGTGGGGTGAAAATTTTTTTCCTGCTCCTCCACTTTCTGCCATCGTGTAGGGAAGGGGTCTGCATAGCCGGACTGCATAGCCGCCGGTGCGGCCTCGGTACCACGGCTTCCAAAGCCCGGGAGTCCGTGCGCAGGCGGTCCGTGCACCGGTGGTCCGTGCGGGGTGGTCCGTGCATCCAGGGTCCGTGCGCTGCCGTTTCGAACCCGTTCCCGGTGCGTTCGAAACCGTTCCGTGCATGATGGCACGCGTGCCACCGTGCACCGTAGATGCTCCTTCTCCACCATTCCTCCATCCCGTGCACGATGGCAGCCGTGACATCGTGCACCGTCCCTCCATCCTTCAAGAGAATCAATGAACTGACATTTCAATTATTCGCCCTCTAACAGGAACCGGTAAGACGATTGTCTTGCTCGAGATCATCGGTCGACTTCGTCGCGCGCATTCCAAGGTCCCTGCCGCGGTCGCCGTCATCGCCCTACCGGCCAGACCGCCCTTGCTCTGAATGGGCTCACTCTCCACTCCTGGCTCGGCATCAGCGCGGACGAGTGGGACAACAAAAGCGCGAAGGAGCTCGCCAAGGCCATTCGTGCGAGGGAGGGTCCTGCTCGCCGTTGCCAAGCGGTGGAGTGTCTCGTCATGGACGAGGTCCCTTATCTACCGCCGAAGCCTTTGACCGTCTCGAACGGGTCATTCGGATCGTCAAAGGGGAGACCACACGGATGACATTTGGAGGTATTCAGGTGGTCATGGCTGGAGACTTCTTTCAGCTCGGGCCCATCGGAAAGGCCGAGAGGGCACCCCCTTGCGCGCCGCCTTTGAAGCAAAATGCTGGGACGGTACCTTCGATCGATACTCGTACTTCACAAAGAGGTACCGCCATCGCCTGGACCCCACGTTCTGCGAGCTGCTGGATGCTGTAAGGCGTGGTCAGATCTCGGACGAAATCATGGAGGAAATCAAGGCTCTCGAGCGCCCCTTGGAGCAGCAGCTACCGGCGCCGATCGAACTCTGTCCCACACGGGCGCAAGTAGACGAAAACCAACATGAAGAAGCTCAAAGCGCTAAACACCAGGATCGACCACTGGCATGCCGTTGACGTCGGAGAGCCCGGGTCCAGCCTTTCTCAAGACTGTCCGAGCCCTGCCGTGGTTGCCCTGTGTCGGGGAACCCCCGTCGTTCTCACCAAGTCTCTGCCAGAGATTGGGCTCCCGAACGGTACCATGGGACTGGTGGTCTCGCTGGCTAGGGAGGTCACGTGGCTCGAATATGGCCGTCGTGACTGGGTTGCGCTCCCAGGCGCCTATGATGACCATCCCTGGGAAGCAGACCCCGGGTGGTTGGTCTGATGGCTCGCAAAGCGGACTGGGAATTCCGCTACTGGCCCGTTGTACGATTTGTCACCGGGCCCGGCAAAGCTTTTACCACTATGGTCAAAGCTCGCGCGCTGGTCGATGGTCGTTCCCAGCTCGAAGCCAACGGCGAAGACGGAGACTGTCAGCCGGCGTCAGGTTCCCCTTGCCCTCGGCTGGGCCACCACCATTCACAAGGCGCAGGGGTTCACGGCTACGTCCTGCATTGTTGATGTCAAAAATGTCTTTGCCCCTGGTCAGCTCTATGTTGCTCTCTCTCGCGTGGGCAGGCGTTCTCAGCTTCAGGTGCTGAATGCATCAACGCTTGGGCTTGCTGTCCGTGAGCAGCTGATCCGACCCAAGGTAGAGGATTTCGAAGAGACCGTGATGGCCAACGTTGGAATTAAATGGGACAGGAAGGCTTCGGAAGCAGCAGCGTCTGACAAAGAAGCTGAAGACGAGCCGCCCGCTGCCAATGATGGGGAGGGAACAGGAGTGGATCAGGAGGAAGAAGAAGGAGACGACGAGCAGCAGAACGGCGACGGAGAGGCTCACGCTGAGGAGGAGAATGGTGAGGAAGAGGGAAAAGATGAGGAAGTTGAAAAGGAAGAGGTGGCGAAGGGTGTGGAGAAGCAAAAGGGCAAGGACGGCAGGTGGTGGAGGATGAGCTCGGTTCCGACTTCGATGACCCGTCGTACTCGACTTTATTCTCCGCTCGGCGTCCCAAGACGAACTTAGCGACGAAGAGCCTTTATTCTTCCGCTCGGCGTCCCTTAGGGTTAGGATGCGCGGTTGATTAGATGTAAGGAAGAACCGCTATGGCTACATCCGAAATGCAAGTCACAGACGACCACCCAAAACACCCTACAGGTATTGAACCCTTTCCTGCGAATTGAGCCGTCCGAGAGAGAAACCACTGCCGTCCATATGCAATCCGTCTGCAGCCACAAGAAGCGACTCGAGAGCCCACATCAGGGGCTAGTCCACGGGCGTACA